>APFE031394274.1:21097-39393 GCA_000404065.3 Pinus taeda
GGAAATGGTCATACGTTTGAATGACTTACTTAACGCAGTTGAATCCCAAAAATGATATCTAATATAATGCACTGCGTAACCCCCCATACTTAAATTCAAAAAGAGTCAAGGGATCTCTACTTGAATGGTTCATGAGGCACAATACTTGCTAAGGTTTTGCAAATGGGGTAGCAAGCTAATTGGGCTTGATTGTGGGAAAAACTCCACAGTTAAGCGCGCTTGAGCCAGAGGAGTTCTAGGATGGGTGACCTCCTGGGAGTCCTGGTTACCAGGTGCAAGCCCCGGAAGTGATGATTGATGCTATGTGATTCGTTCTCCACATTCACTAGTTTCAATCCCACTTCTTCACCCCTGTGAGCATCACCCGATGCAATGAGTGCTAAGTGAACTATTCAAAAATCATGAGAAATTAGTCGGTTATGACTACCTCTCATGGAAATGTTCATACGTGAATGACTTACTTAACGCAGTTGAATCCCAAAAATGATATCTAAGATGAATTTATCATAAAAAGACACAGAAATTGCAAAATACTTCTCTTTATTGATGTCTCCCAGTGATTACAAACTCTATCCACCCTACGCACACAATTGTAGGGGTCTGTGCACTCAGTTGCGGACTTCCACCCTAGGCCTTACACACTCAGCTACAGAGCCTCTACCTATGCTACAACCCAAAACTTAGACTTCTACTTCAGAGCTACAACTCTCTTACATGATTGATTATCCTAACTACTTAGAGCTTAGCTCTTTTTATACAATCCCATGGTCTGTGGACCATGGGTGGATCTCTTACAGCTGAATTTACTCTACAAAACTAAGGGCAAACAACCCTTTATACCTTATGACACCTTGGCACTCTGCGACCACAAAATGTGGAGTATTTACAAGTTTATTACAAAATTTGACCAAACCATGGAGTTTTAGCCCCAAAACTATCCTTTGGTGGATCCTGTTCCCAACAGGCCCCCAACACAAACATCATGACTTGCGCTCGAGTCACTTGGTAGGCACAGATATCTTTGTGTGAAGCCCTTCTAGCTCAACCCATATGATGTGACCTTAGATGTGAAATTTTGTTCCATTTCCTGCAGAGTCTCAAGCTTTCCTTCGATATTTTCTGTCACTACGTAAGCCTCATCTAGCTAGGGCTTTAGTCTTGCCTTGAGCACTACTTCCTTGTGCAGTGTTGCGTCCACCTATTCCTTCAGTTGCTTGGCCTCCTGCAACTTGGCTAGTCTCTATGTCAGCGCGAAGGCTTGCACTGTGCCCTTAACCTCATCATAGCGTTATTGTAGCTCACGCACTTCCATCTCTAGCCTCTGTACATTAGGGTCCTCCTGCAAGCTTGCCAGAACCTCAAATGACTACTCAAACAACTAGGTGTAGTCTCCTACTGCACTATCCACCACTGCTACTGCTTCTGTGATAGTGTTCGCCCGTTGTTCCTTTACTTCTGGTGGAGTTGAAGGCTAGGCCCTCAAATTCAACTCTATGATTTGAAGGTTCAACTCCAACTGAACCTGTGCCATCTCAGTCTGAGTGTCACGCACTCGTGTGGCCAACTTGTAGATGCATATCTCGACTGGCTCCTCCTTCGGAATGGCCAAATCAAGGACCATTCGGCACACCCCCTCAATGACTTGCATTATCTTCTTGCTCTGATTGGTCACCTCGGTCTCAACAGTGATGGCATCATTTCTCTGTAGGGCCATTTGCTCATTGTTGATCTACTGTTCACTGATCACCTAGAGGGCGCGGTGCTCTCAGGCCCTCAGTTCTACAATTAATCCATCCTGCAAGAGGTGGAGTGCTTCACGTAAGAGCACTGCCAATTTCCACCCTACTCCCTTTAGGGCACTGACAGTGGGCTTGTTAGCCTCATTCTCTATGGTCATTGCTCCATCTGCAACACTATTGCACTGGAAGCATTTATGCACAACATATCGGCAACCTCTAAAGTGTTGATAGCCAGGTTGGTAGATACTGTGCCAACCTATGACCTGTAAATTTGTAGCTCCTGCAACCTTGTTTGGATAGCCCCTAGGATGATCTATTGTTGCTGCTCAAATTGTTGCAGGGCCTCCGCGGTGACATCTCTCACTGTGTCACCAATATCATCTAAGTTGCCCTCTATTAATGTGATGGGGTCCAGTGAGGTCTTGGTTGCCATTGACTTCTTTCTGGGCCCTCCCTTCTCTAGCTCTCTTGGGTGCTTGATGTGGGTGAATGTCTCCTGAGGGTCAACATCATGTTGTTCCATCTCCTCCTCTGTCTCGGGTGAAGGTGACCTCATGCCTATGTTAGAGCCTCGCTCTGTCCCACCAGTCCGATTTCTTGCTGGCTGCGTGGCCTTGTGCTCTGCCTGGGCCTTATTTGCAGCCTTATTTTTCCTATTCTCGACCAACTATTGCATCTTAAGCTTGGCCTCCTCCTTTTTCTTCTGCACGACAGACTTTCTCTTGCCCACCGCTAAGTCTATTGTAGAGTGCCAATTTTCCGGTCATTGATCAAGCACTGCATCAATGGCATCACCCGTTTCTAGATATGGCAAGTTGTACCATTTCTGCGCAAGGTCCTTCCGCACCCTAATGGATACTTGACGGAAGTTGGCTTTGAATTCAGCGTAGCCTGACAGGTTGGCATACACCGTAGGTGATAATCACAGTTTGCGATTGATGGCCATCTGGATGTTCATCTCTGTCAAGATCTAAAAGATCTTGCTATCCCTGACTCACTACGTGTCCTTGGTCGCCCATAATGAAGCATACTTCGCTACTTCTGAGAGGTTTTGCATGACTGAAGGGAACGAGCTATCCTTTGGTAGCTCCCATGCTACCAACATAATTGACAGCAAGAGCCATGCATAGTGGAATGTCTTGCTAAGCTCTTTTGCTTCACGATAGTTCACCAGGAACTCTCCACGAAGGTAGTCTGACCAGTTGAACTGGACTCCTTTAGTGAATTGTGCTGCGAGGGCGATGACAGGCACTGACACCTCATCGATGCGACACTTCCTCATCATCTTCCTCGCTAAGATTTGTGTGGCTACCTTCACCGCGGGGTCGCAGATGCTAGATATAGTGTATCTTTGTGACTTTTCCACCAGTTTAATTTTTTTTCATTGATTCTGCAAGAGCCTGCTCGCCACCTTTTCTGTGAAAGATCATGGCCAGATTCTCTCTTATATATGGAAGTCACATTATCCACTGAATCAACCTATTTGTGATGGGTATCGACTCCTCCAGCCATAGAAACCCATCATGCACTAAGAATAGCAGCTTCTTGGTGACCAAAACTGTCACTGGGGTGGGTTGTAGTGCGACACCCAAAGTAGGTTGAGAAACCCTACCTTTTATACCCCCTTAAGCCACCTTCACGACTCCAATGTAGTCATTCCAGTATTGGTATCAATGATGCGGTGCATCAGCTACTCGTTTGCTAGGTGTGGAACTTCTCGTGATCCACCAAGTCCTAGTCTTCAAGTTTCAATAGCAGCACTTGTGCCAAGTGCGATCCATCGAAAAAAAATTCATCCGGTAGTAGAGGGGTTTGTAGGGGAGTTGTAATCTCATTGATTTCCTTTGGTACCTTAGTCTTAGGCTTGCACGGAGGGACATACTCTAGTAACTGAGTAATAGGGTCCGCACCCTGGGTTTCAACCTCCTCTACTTACACTCCCACATCCTCATTATCCATTGAGATGTCTTCAATGTCTTCCTCCTTCGGCTCCAAGTTTATAGATTTTCCCTTCTCCTGTACGGTGGGCTTCGATGGGTTTCTCCTTGGTGATGCGTGTACTGGTATGGCAGGCTACTTGCCTTTTTTATCCTTTATGGTTTCTTTAGTTGGAGTCATCTTCAGTCTCGGAATTCGCGGTGATTTAGGGACTTCAACGAGCACCTCGACAACCTCTAGAGAAACTACTTCTGCCTCCATCTCAACTCTGGTACTAACTCCTCTCCTTCGGTATCTCTAAATTCTGTGGGTGCAAACATGATTTTATTCAAGAATTCCTGTGTTTCCGTTGGAAAAGTCTCAAATATTTTAGTAGCACTCAAAAGTTCATAGAGCTCACGATTCATGTGTGCCTGAGAGCTCAACTATTCAATTCTCAAAATGCCAAGTGTTTTCCACTGGAAGGCCACTTGTAATTTATAGGGGCATTTTGAATTCAAATTTGATCGTTCCCCCCAAATTTGGTTCATTAATGCCGGATTGGCAATAGATTTTCAAGGATTTGAGCCATAAATTTCGTCTTAAATGCTAACCACCCACTCCATCTAGCTGCATTTTAAACGTAAAATCATGAAAAATGACTTTAACGATCACTTTTCGGCCGACTTGCGTGATTTTTCCCTAGGTAGTGCAGCTCTCTTCGTGTTGTTGCGAACCCTGTGACACTTCCAATCGCACAGCTCCCCAACCCAGGCAATGTAGTTTGTACTCCTGCGCCTCCTTTCAGCTACCTAGAGCACTAATACTGTGCTACCTTCATCTAGTGACATGGCTGGACCACTGGTGTATGGCTTCAATTGACTACCATTCACCTTTCTTGGGAAGGGATCTCCATTCAATTCGACTAGCTGTACCACTCCTTCATCAGTAATCTCCTTAATGACATAGGGCCCTAACCAGTGCATCCTAAGCTTGCCTAGAAATTTACTAAACTTACTATCATATAAAAAAACCAGGTTATTTACATTAAAGGTGCGTAGCTTAATGTGCCGATCATGCAATGCTTTTTCGCACTGCTTCTGGACCTGTTGGTGAAATCTAGCTAGAAATATCTCTTCCTCAAGCTCATCCAGCTGTGCGAGACTTTCCTCCAGGCCTCCATGAGCTGTCATACCTGTTAGCATCACTATGCACAGACTAGGCACAATATATTCCATATGCATTACTGCTTTAATGCCATAGACCAGCCTAAAGGGAGTTTGTTTAGTCAAATTCTTGAATGTTGTTCGATAAGCCCATAATACTGTAGGTATGTGTAGGTCCCAATCACTTTTTTGAGCATTGCAAACCTTGGTCAGTGCATGCTCCAACACTTTATTGAATTCTTCCACTGTCCTGCTAGCCTACGAGCGATAAGGCATTCTCTTCTGGTGATATACTTGAAATTCCTCTATTAGCACGCTGATCATCTCATTTATAAAGTGCATACCTCGATCACTCATCAAGATCTTTGGACAACCAAATCATGTCAGTACATGCTCAAAGAGGAACTTTGTAGCAGTCATGCTTATGTAATCCTTCACAGGCTGTGCCTCCGCCCATTGAGTCAAATACTCTGTCGTGGTGATAATGTACCTTACTCCTGTCTTTCCTTGGGGCTGAATCGGTCCCACAAAATCTATCGCCCATTTCTCAAAGGGTTACAATGTCATTTTTGGATTTAAAGGCATCTCATCCCTTCGTGATGGCTTGCCAATTCTTTGACACACATCACACACCTTGCAATACGCTTTTGAATCTTGAAGGAGGGTTGGCCACCACAACCTTGCACGTAGAATCTTCTGCACAGTCGCTCGCCCTGCATAATGTCCTCCCTTGGCACCCCCTTGAGTGTCTGTGAGGATGCTGCTCCTCTCAAAATTAGGTACATATCATTACATTATCTCATCAGACCCCATTTTGTATAGATGCCTAGCAATGACAAAAATATTTGTCGCGCGCACCACTAATTCCTTCTTTTGCTGGACAGTGTATCCTTTCGGGGAAGTTCCTATCATTAGGAAGTGTATTATATCTTCAAAATGACCATCCGTGACGTGCACTCTAAATAGCTATGCATTAGGAAATCCCTCCTCCAAATTAGTGGGTTCTTCCCTTGTTTCAATGCACGCAAGATGGTCTGGTCCTATGTTCAGTTGTCCATGCTTCACAATACTTCAAAATCATACTCTTGGAACCATAAGAGCCATCTGCAGGTTCTCCTCCCCAACATAGGCTTATTGACTAGGCACTTCAGTGTGGATTGATCTGTATACATCTTAAAATGGCCTCCCATCAAGTAGTGCCTAAACTTTTGGAGTGTGTACACTATGGCTAACCCTTTATGCTCGGTGGTGTTATATATCTTCTCTACCTTGGATAATCTTTTGCTTTCAAATGTGACAGGATGGTCCAAGTCCTCTCCCCCAGCCCATGTTAGTACTACTCCCAATGCTATTCATGACACATTGACATGGACATGAAACTCCTTCTTCCAATCCGGGAAGACTAGGATCGACATAGTGACCATCTTTTCTTTCAAGACATCTAGGCTCTTTTTATAGTTCTCATTCTAGCAGAATGCGACATCCTTTTTCAATAACTTTTCGATAGGTGCGGTGATCTAGGCATAGTCTTTGATAAACCTTTTGTAATATCCCATATATCCTAAGGTAGCACACAATTATTTCACATTCCTTGGCGCTTCCAAGATCAATATCACCACGATCTTTGTAGGGTCTACCATCAATCCCTGTCTACAAACCACATGACCCAACAAGGTCCCAAATGGAACACAAACATGCACTTCTTCAGATTGAGCATGATCTGGTATCTTCAACAGGTATCCAGCATCAGGCACAAGCTTGCTACATGGTGCGTCACCAACCCAAGCATATTACAATCATCAAAGTATACTTCTAGGAACTTATGAATAAACTCTTTGAACGCAACAATGACTACGTGGTAGAAAATCGCAGGCACATTATTCAATCTAAACGACATTACAACGTACTAGAAAAAACCCCACTCAGTTGCAAAGGTTGTCTTTCTCCTATCCTCTGGTGTGATTTTGATCTGGTGGTACCCCGAGAACCCATCAATGAAGGAATATGCTTCCTAGCCACCTACATTGTCCAACACTTCATTAGTAAAAGAAGTCGGGAAAGGATCATGTACGCAAGCACCATTCAACTTTTTGAGATCCACACATATCCTTATTTCATCCGTTTGCTTCTTCTCTTGTACCACCGTTGGGCTTACCCAGTAATATTCTTCCACAGGCTCAATAATGCATGCTGCAAGCATCTTGTCTAGCTCTAAGTGGACCTTTTCCTTATACTTTGGATTGAGACAGTAAGGCCTTTTCTTAATTGGCTTCGTGTTGGGCTTCAATGTGATATTCATAAAACTTAGGTCCCTAATTATCCCTTTTAGATCTATAAACTTGGTAGGGAATAAATCTTGGTATTTTTAGAGCAATTCAACGACCTTATCCACCATCACACTGTCCCAGTAATCTCCAATGTTCATGAGATTTGGCTCTGCCTCCATACCAATGTTGACTTGTTTCCTTTTCAACGGCGTGGTTATATTAGGGTTCTTAATCTGTAGTCCTTCAACCTCGCAACGACCTTATGTTTAAGGGATGTTAATCTTTCAAAAATCCTCATCCTCTTCTTCAGCGGTTACATTATAGCATTCTAGTGGGTGACTCATCTATGTATCCCATCTAGGTTGAATTGGGTCTAAAGGATCCTGCGGTATCCTAAAAATTGCTGCTTTCACCTCTTGTAGTTCCTCATCAATACTGTCAAACCCATCTTGAAAACTGAATGTCATTATGAATCATTCACGCAGAATATCCCATTTACCTATACCATGGTGAAGCTCTATTTCCACATACCAGTTCATCGGAACGACATCCAGGGTGTGATAGAACAAGTGCACCCATTCAGGCTAGGGATTTTCTCCATAAGCCTGAGCCCATTTGGCTAAGTGCGCGCATGGGTCATCCTGCCCATCATACTTGCCTGTCATTCACACCTTCAGCTTCCCAAAGTGAGTTCTCATCATCTTCCTACATTCGTGCCAATCATAAAAGCTTCCCTTGTGCGTACCCCACCATCTTGCAGCCATAGCATAGAGCTCCCAATCCAATGCTTGGAAGCACTGCTTTTCTGGTACCTCCCTTTCAAATTCATCTAAAAATAGATCTACATCATTTAAGCCATCATAAGTGGGCATATTCCTTACCTTTGACAACACACAGTGTAGCGACTGGGTCATCATGTTACAAGTCAATGTAGTTACTTCGTGTAACCGATTATGCTAGTGCTCTAATTCTTCATCAGAGTCCAAGGTGCAAGAACTCTCACGATCCCATTTAATTCATCCATCTGTGGTGGGATTCACACAATCTTGGTCCCATGCTGTCATCTTACAGATACATTCCAAGTCATCATCGCTCTCATAGTCATGGATTGGTTCAGTATAGCATGATCCTTTAGCAGGATCTATGGGTACTACTACATGGAGCAATTTCTTTTCAAATATCATGTTTCATTTCTTTAGATTTATACCTTTTTCATATTAGTAGCCCAATCAATTCCCAGGAGCATACTATAGGGGTTGCTATCATCCCCAATTTCTATCACTTCAAAGTCAGCGAGCGCACTTGCACCTTCAATATCCAAAGTCACTCCCTATAGCCGCCCCATGGGGATGATCTTTTGCTGATTCGCCATTCTTAGCTGAATCAGAGACCATTGTAGCATAGGTCTCCCCATCCGATCCCAAGTCTATCTTAGTAGGATTTCTGCATCTCACCCTAGGTCCAAAATAACATGATCCATCTCATACTTTCCTATCTACGCGGTTAGTCTCATTTCCCATCCCATCCTAGTTTTATGCTTACCAAGATTTCACACTATGCGTGGCTTAGCCACAGTCTTTTTGGCACATCTATTTGTGAGCTCTTGCAGCCCCTTCATAGCCTTGCTATCGTGTAATAGCTTCATGCGGGTTTCCAAGAATGTTGTAAGCATAGAAGGATCGATCTCCTAATCAGGCTTATCCTTGCTTCCTGAGGTGGAGGCCTCAGCGAAGCTCTTCTTCACCTCCATGAATGTTTCATGTGCACGTTTTAAATAGAATTCAGGCTCCTTCACCAGAGCTTTGTAAACTAATGTATTGTCCTCTGGTTATTTCCCCTTGTCATCTCCTTTTGCGATTACACTTCTGAGCACTTTATTTATGTTTGGATCCTCTTCACGTGGCTTAGACCTCATCATTTGCAAGTTCTGAGTTGGCGGAGGTGGTAGCGCCCCTTTGTCACATATCCTCACTATCAGTGTAGGATAGTCTTCCATTTCATGATAAAAAAAAGTGTAGTACTTGCACGATGGACTTGTTGGGTTATTCAAATCATGGGCATAGTGTCCTATTCCTCTGCAATTATAGCAGATCAACTATCCTTGTTGGCTTGTATGGGCCCGAATTAGGTTCAGAGGTGATTTAGCCAAGCAAATCCCGGTATTACTAGCCCTTTTGGCAACAGTCCATGGAGTGCAGACTGAGGTCTCACCCGAAGTAGTATGGGAGGGTGCTAGAACCAAGTTTCCACACCATGGGGATGTCTGATGGGTTTTTGGAGTTGTTAGGATTACAAGAAACTCTCCTAGGTTGTAGCTCGGAGATGCCTGGTAACATATAAATTTAACTATTGTTGCGAGGTTTAATGGAAGGAATGATGGTTTGGTTCAAGCCAGTTAACCACTTCTACCGTGTTTCACTCCAGACATGCATGAACAACCTCAGACTACAAGGCTTTATACCACCAACGCTCACAGTTTAGATATTAGGTGAATATGGAGAATACTAACCACACCAGCAGATACACAGGACCATGTGATGGCCGGCTGCAAATAGTACATAAACCTGCAAATCTAATCTATTAATGCAAAGACAGGATGATAGCTCTCCTACATTTGATAGAAAGAAACTTGAGTAACCTATTCAGTGATGCATTCAACATTCTAACACAGAGATAAGATGATAGTTATCTAGTGTTAAACATTAAGAGATCAAGAACACCACACATTAGGTACAAGCTTAGAATAGAAGAAAATGGACAGTGAGAAATTAACAGCAAAAGAAGCTTGTATTGCTGAAAATGAAGATGAGACGCTGCAAGCGACAAAGTGTCTACAGTCTCCAGAAGTTGAACCTTACATCCAATGCCAACCTTGATTACATCTTTCTTCTAGACATTTATAAGTTTACATTACAATGGCACCTGGCCGTTTAGGTATGGAGGGGTCTTAATTGACCACTAACTGCATCTAACTACCTGATGAAGTCTCTGAACGAGGTTGCTTGCTTCACTGTGTGGATTTGATATGTACAACTGTTGTGCTGTCCTTTAGGCAGTTGGAATGCTCGCAGCAGTGAAGTCCATGACTGATAAGTTCTGTTATAGAGCTGTGCCATGTCCTTTTCTCCTTTTGGCCATGCTTTTTATTTAATGTGGTTATTGGGGATTCGACTATTATCAGCCAAGCAGAGCTGGTCATCTCCTTCCTTGGGCAACAGAATGGACGTAGGACGTAGGGTGCATGGGTAGGTGGTTAGTTGGGATGAGCGAGAGAGAGATGACTATCAGATTGGGGAGATGAATGGTGGAGATGGTTCGGTGAAGGCTAGTGGTCAAAGTGGGAGCGGGGTGCGTCAGGGCCACTGGATCTTCAATGGACAGATCAAATGGTCATTAGGCGATGGAGTTGCACAGGCGCTAACAAGTGAGGGTGGTTTACTTGGGTGGTAACGGTTTTCATCGCACCACTTTCAGGCGCTAAGTGGTAATTGCTTGGGGTAGTGTGATTCCACACAATGAATGACACATAGCAACGGATGAGAGAGAAAAACCACCCTCATCATGCACTATCATTCGATCTAGTTGTCTGCATGATATGTTCGAAGGTCATCGGATCTAGTGGAGATGATCTAACAGTGGAGAGTGGCTGAGCGGGTCACCTTTATTGGGCACGATGTGAGCCGTTGGATTGGCGGGGGCTGATCAATGGTGGGGATGCGACGCGATGGGTAAGCATGCAAGGCATATGGATAAGGTTTTATGGTTAGTTTAGCTTTTTGCTTAGGGCTGAGGCCAAAGGGGATTTTGTCGGATTTAGAAGGTTCGTTTAGGAAATGGGGAAGGTTAAAGGTGAGAGGGTTGAGGGAAGAAAGGGCTTGGGACACAACCAAATAGACCAAGAGTCTCTCTGTCATTAGAAAGTTAGCGCTACATAGCAGAGCTAACAGGAGGTTCACGGTCTGACCCATTACTACGCGCACTTGTTAATCCCTCGCAACCCGTGCTGCTATTTCCACGTAGCCCTACTCAGGGTGAGACCCGTATAATACCCATGTTCCTTGCTAATTAAATTATTACTTAACTTGTGTGTGTAAGATTTATGGTTATTACAGCATATTCAACAATCATATCAGTGTGCGTGATACATAAACCAATACAAACATAAAGAAGATAATGAAAAAAAATACATCGAAATAGGAATCAACTTCTCTTTATTAGTCTTCAATCCCGATTACAGACTCGACACCACCTTGCGCACTTAGCTACAGGGGTCCATGCACTCAGCTACGGACTCTACTAGGCCTCTGTGCACTCAGCTGCAGAGCCTCTTCCTACTACTACGACCCTATACACTTAGAATCCTACTCTAAGCTCGAACCATTCCTTCGCTACTCACTCTATCATCTACTTTCTTTACAACGTAGAGCTTCACTCTATTTATACAACGTAGGCCGACCTGACTTTACATTAGATTACATTACTTTAGGGCAGACAACCCTATGACTTAACTCTACTTCGTGCTCTGTGCCCGCAATTCGTGGAGTCTTACAAAACCTTTGACCAAAATTTGGGATTTGAGCCCCAAAACATGCTGTGGGGGGATTCCATGCCCAACAGGCCCCCAACACAATTATCATGACCCATCTTGAGTCACTCTGCTGGTGCAACGATCTTGGCATGGAGCCCCTCTAATTGTTCCCGTACTACCCAGAGGTCCGCAGCTTACTATTCTGTTGTTTATTGGACCTGTTGCATGCGCTCTTCCGTTGCTTCTTTGTGAGGCTCCACTATCTGTCTTAGTGTATATAGTCTCCTGGTAGTTGTCATCTTGTTTGAACAGTCTGTGGTTGTTAGCAAACTTGGGGGTTCAAATATCGCTTGGCGCTCAACACTCTATGCTCTTCGTAGTAGCTCAAATCTCAAATGAACAAGTGTTGTCTCGTGGCTAGTCCTTGGAGTTTTATAGCGTATTTTGAATTTGAATTTGACCATTCCCCCAACTTTTGAGTCATTAATGCTTTATTTACAGTAGATCGTTCCAAACCTCGTCCTTAATTTGTGTCTTAAATGCCCACTGCCTGCTCCCTTTTGCCTTAAATTCTACATCTCGTCATGAATAGTGATGCCAATGATTACTTCCCAGTCTACCCACGCGGTAGCGCAGCCCCCCGTGCACGGAGCGACCCTTGTGTCATGCTGTTTCTATGCACACCTTCCTCATCGCGCAAGCCCCAAACAAACTCTTTTGGAGTCCTGCACTCTCTTTCAACTGTCTAGAGCATTGAGACTATGCTCCCTACGGCTAGTCAAGTGGTCACACCACCTGTGTGAGACTTCAAATCACTTTCCAGCATAGCCCACGAAGACTCCTCAATTGTATGTGTGTCCACCGACATTGTGCTTTCTATCGTATGTAGTGCACTCCCCTGGTTACTGTGTTTGGTGAGGTGCATTTGTAGCCATGGCAACAGAGTCATAAATTCACGGTGACATTCTTCTAATGTAGTGGTACGATCACCTATATCTTGCCTTGTCATCCTTGGTTTATTGGCGAGACATGCTTGCATGATATCATTTTCTAGCCTCTAGAACTCAGTGTCCATCAAAATGATTTTCTTCCTCAAGTGTACCTGGTCTTCTTCAAGTTCGTGATGTCTAAGGTTCCCTCATTGAACGGCTTCCCAAATCCTTCTATGGTCATCCTCGCATAGCTGTGTGCTTCCTTTGTCCTGGTCTTCACACACTGTCATAACTATGGGAGCTATTACATGTGGACTCCTTTTGGTATTCCCTTCAGAAATTTTGGTTCCCACTTTGTTTCGCACCTTTGGAATCATCTCCGCGCTCAGGTTTTTTCAAATGGTCCTATAGGCCCATCAAACCACTGACACATGCAGGTCCCAATCATTTCGTCTCGCCTAGTGAACCTTGTTTAGTACTCCGCACACCTTATGGAATGCCTCGTCATGGAGAACTAGTAGCATGCGTCACCTTTACTTCTACTATGGCTTGTTCTGATTCTCTAGGCTAGGGTTGGTGTGCACTTGTGCGGACTGTACAACATATGTTTGTACCCATCGAGCAAGGTGGGAAAGCAAGTTGTTTCACCCCTGCTAATTGGCTTTCGTTTGGAGCCAGGGTTTTCCAAAGCATAGGCTCATCATCCTTCTGCATCCACGCTAGTCCTCAAAAGTTCCTTGATGCGTACCCCACCATCGTGCGAGTGTTGCGCGCAGTGCCCACTTCAGTGCATCAAATCGCTGCTGTTCTAGTACTGCACTTTCAATTTCTCAGAAATTCATCCACTGTTGACAATCCATCATATGTCAACAACTCCCTTGCCTCTGTTGTTACGCAATGCAATGACCTGATCATCATGTGTTAGTTCAATGTTGTTACTTCATGTAGCCGATTCTTCCATCACTCTATCTCTTCATTTGAATCCGAAGTGGACGAGCTTTCACGCTCCCATCAAATCCTTCCATCTAGAGTCAGATTCACCTAATCCTCTCCTTGTGTAGTTATCTTGTAGATATAGTTGAGATTGTTATCACTATCGTTGTCGCGCAACTATTTAGTGTATCGCGCTCCTTCGGCTGGATCTAGTGGTACTACTACGTGTAGTGATTTTTTCTCAAAGGTCATTTTGCGCTTCTTCAGATTTATGACTCCATTCATATCGGTAGCCCAGTCTATTCCTAGTAGCGCGGGATAGGGGTTGTTGTCATCAACAATCTCTATCACTTCAAAATCCACTTGCGTGTTCATGCCTTCAATATTGACTGTCACCCCCTTGCAATCTTCCCATGGGAAAAATCTTCTGTTGGTTTGCCATTCATAACTCAATAGGGGACGTGGGTCTGCCCATGCATTCCCATGTTTGCTTTGGTAGTACATTCGCATCCGAACCCAGATCCAGGATTACCTAATCCATTTCGTACTCACCTATTTGCGCAGTCAACCTCATTTCCCTTCCTATAGGAAATGCATGCTTTCCAAGTTTTCAGACCACGCGCGGTTCTCCTGACCTTGCACACCTAGTGATAAGTTTCTATAACCCTTTGACTACCTTGCTGTCATGCAACAATTTCATGCATGTCTCCAGAAAGGTAGTGAGCATTGATGGATCCATCCCTAGTTCTAGTTGATCCTTACTACCCGAAGTGGAGGCCTCCATGAAGCTCTTCTTAGCTTCCATGAATGTCTCCTTTGCATGTTCTAAGTCAAACTTGGGTCCCTTTGTAGAGGCCTTGCAAACCCACATGCTTTGTTCTGGTTGCTTCCCTTTAACATCTTGTGGTCACACCACTCCCGAGCATCACATTTACATTTGGGTCTTCTTCATGCAGTTCAGACCTCATCATTTGTAAATTCTTGGTCGGAGGGGGCTGGAGTACCCCCTTTTCGTGCATCTTCACTATCAATGAAGGGAAATCTTCTACCTCATGATCAAACTAATTACAATACAAACAAGATATCCTAGTCGGGTTCATGGCCACACCCCTTCTTGGTCCCATTCCATGTCGACCCCGATCGTGCCCCTGAAACCTAACATGTGCCATCCCTGCATTTGGGTCGAGGGCCCATGTTTCAGCCTGCACCCTGTAGGCAGGAGTCCAATCCATCATTAGTTCATAGCTTCGACAGGTGCGTTCGTCATGGCCTATCGACTTGTAAAAATTACAAAATAATTGTTGGGACATCCACGTATACTTCTGCAATAGATGACAATTATCCATGGTGTGTTTTACTCCTATCTGGAAAATCGCGCACCATGATGCAGATGTTGCACTCGACCTTGCTTATGCCTTTGGTCTTAATGTCATTGGACCTACCCCTTCCAAGTAGTTTGCGAACACTGGATAGTGGTCCTTGTCATGCCCTTGGCCTTTGCATTTTATGGACCATACTTCCTCGTGCACCTCCAGCCGTGTTGTCCTATCCTATTTCAAACTTTGCATCTCTAGGCACAAATTCTGCAGTTGCGTGTGCATTTTTTGGACTCCCAACCCATGGTCTTGTATAGGGGTCTGATGCAATCTCATTTCCATCTCCAACGCTTTGGCCTGGGTGGACAGTTTTTGCTGTGACAATGCCATCCTTAAGTGTGGTGTAAATGAGGCCACAAACCATGCACAATGTTGTGCATGTATTAACATCATATTGGCTTTGTGGATCGTACTCTTCAGCCTTTGGTTTAGATCCCAAGGGGTCTCGCCTAGGAGCATTGTGATTTCCTTAAACCCGATGATTGATTGTGTCTCTGATTTTGGCCTGCCAAATTCCTTGTTTAGTGTGGTCTAGATATCTGTAATTCCTACATTCATGTGGTCATGAGAATTCTTGATATACCACATTAAGGCACGATCCTGCAACATGCTCACCAATGTAGCTTTTTTAATATTATCATCCACAACACCCTGTGCTTCCCATACTGCTCTTACCACGAACTAGAATTGGTTTGGATCTTCATTTCCTGCTCCTCTGAACATCAACAGTTTGATCGCACTCACCATACTGAACTGCGGTGGTGGCCGAGGTGGAGTGGGTGGAGATGGAGGTGAGGGGGGTGAAATGGGTGGCAGTGTGGGTGGGGGTGGTAAATGTGCAATTCTCTGTGTTATCAAACTAGTTGTGCTTCTTAAAGAAAATTTCATGAGATTCTCCTCACTTTCCCGAGAGGGTGAAATTAAGGGACTATTTTCCAACTCCTCACTACTTCTGCTTCTTTAGATCTTCTAGCTTCACGTAGTCCCAACTATTAATTTACTCACATAACTCGCTTTTCACACAATATCATCTTAATCCATGTGTTCAAAGATTTAATATACTTACCTCATGGTCCCTTGAGAAAACGTCGCTCGATCTCACTGCAGCTGACATCATGTTTATCGCGAACTCAATGATAAATCTTCCTATTATTCAGTTAAGCTAGTGGTCCACAGCGCGCGCTATCTTATCTTCTGATGCTTCTCGTCTGTGCAGTAGTTCTGAAGTCCACACTATTGGTCTATTGAGCCTACGCCTTCCCTCACTGCTTGCTAACTTCGTGATCCATTCAGATAGCTTAGAAGGAAAGGATGCAAAGAAAATTTCATGGATTTTCATGTACAATTAGCACTCCAACCATTGTTCCTTAGATACTAGTGGATTTCTATTCTCCTGCGTCGTGAACTCGTGAATCTTCTTGTCCAACCACTCTTCAATTTATTTCCTCGTAGGATTCTAGTGGCATGATATCAGACATTGTTTATGTAGATCCTAGTCCTGGCAATGGAACCATTTGTTGGCTTGTATGGGTCGACCCAAGTTCAGAGGTGATTTAGCCAAGCAAATCCCGGTACTACTGGCCCTTTCAGCAACAGTGCATAGAGCACATGTTATAGACATTTTTGGGCACTGCAACCCCAATCATAAATGTCCATAAACTAAGGGCTCCTAAGTCCCTAAAAGTGTTGCTTCACTTCCTAAAGGAACAAGGTCAGCCGATTACATCATCTCCCAAAAGTTCTCCACTAAAAACTGCTCAGAAATGGTCAAAACTGGACCATACTGAATACCCAGTGCAGAGGGTGCGATGCATATCACCTTCCCAGTGTATAGGGTGTGATGCATACTGAATGGCCCCTCTGTAGGGTGCGATGGGCAAGAATGGACAAATGGCAGGGACAATTTGCGAGGTGGAAGATCATGGAATCTTCCAGAAGCTTCCCCTATGATACTTGCCTCTCTATTTTCGACCAAGGATGAGTAAGAGATCATCAGTCTCCAAGTGGAATCAAGAAATGTCAGAGAGAGGACACTAATCAAAACTCCAAAAGATGACTCACCTCCCTAAAATCATCTATATATGGATCCCTCATCATAGAGATCCAGAGGGTGGAATCTTGTATCTTGTAGAGAAGTGTTGTTGGTTTTCTGGTGTAACTTCATAGTGTTGGGTGATCTAAGCTTTACTCAAGGTGAAGAAGGGCTTTCTTGCTAGAGGATGATGCTAGGTCAGAACTATTGGTTGTAATCCTCTTACTTTTCTTGATATTAATAAAGTTATTCAAGTTTTCCTCCATATTCTTGTATGTTTGATTATATATGCATTTGTATTGTTAAGATATATCTGGTCCTGTGTTATTTATGAATATAGATCTTTGTTCTTCGATAGTAGTATGTTGCTTTGATTCCACAGGTGCTCTTTGAAGCTGGGTAGACGAAGAAGAAGCGGCAAAGATCTATCAGGAAGGAGAGGAATCAAGTAAGGAACCAAGCGCAAGACTAAGGTGGGTGTCCTTTGTTCCACTCTTATCTATTTTCATAAAGGAAAATGAAAGTAGACTTTACTTGTTTGTTGCTAAGATAGCTACCAGTCTTAGTGGGAATAACAGCTCCGAGTGGACACTATTCCCGGTAACAAAATGGCGACTCCACTGGGGAACGAATAGATTGTTTTTTAGTCTATCTTTGCTTGATTTATAAACTTACAGACAGAGCCTGAAGTCAAGCCAGCTAGCCTTCGAACTGCATTTGTTATAAAAATTCAAAGTAGATCAATGCTGCTTCAGTCTATCTCTAAGTTTTGTTTATGAATTAAACAATCGATCTGCAAACTTTCTAATTGCCCTAAGTGGTGGCTCTATTAACCTCCTTAGTTCAAGCCCTATGATTTACTGGTACCATCACACCCACCCTTCAAGGGAGTTTGTATGCATCGCACTTCCCGTGTGCAGTAGGTGCGCTGCATACTGATTTCCCTGTGTGACAAGTGCGATGGTCACGGAAGGTTAACTTTACCTTCAGATTTTGGTTTTTTCCTCACTATTTTCAGTTCTATTCAGGAGTTTTGCTGTCTATGGTCAGTATATCTCTGTGAAAACCCCCTTCTCTTCCATCATTCCGCCTCTATTGTGCAAAGAAATATAAGTGTTTTTATGTATTGTTCGCAATTTTCAATTCTCTTTTGCAAAGAAGTAGCATAGTCGAACTGTCGTTTTGTTAATCTGAAAGTGTCATAAGTGTCGTTTTCAGTCATAGAAGAGAATCCCATTGTTCTTGATAGTCGATTGTACTGTTACTCTTGTATATGATTTGAGTTAGTATTTTTTAAAGTGTCGAAAAACAGTTTTCATTTCGAAATCGCAAAGTGTCGCCCTTATCTTCACTTCATTTTGAAAAGAAATTTGTTAAGTATTGTCGCTTTGAAAATAATTCAAATT
>APFE031394274.1:39413-50815 GCA_000404065.3 Pinus taeda
GTTGGTGTCCTTTGTTCCACTCTTATCTATTTTCATAAAGGAAAACGAAAGTAGTCTTTGCTTGTTTGTTTCTAAGATAGCTACCAGTGTTAGTGCGAATAGCAGCTCCGAGTGGACACTATTCCCGGTAACAAAATGGCGACTGCACTGGGGAGCGAATAGATTGTTTATTAGTATATCTTTGTTTGTTTTATAAACTTACAGACAGAGCCTGAAGTCAAGCCAGCCAACCTTCGAACTGCATTTGTTATACAAATGCAAAGTAGATCAATGCTGCTTCAGTCTATCTCCAGGTTTCGTTTATAAATTGAACAATCAATCTGAAAGCGTTCTAATTCCCTAAGTGGTGGCTCTAGCAACCTCCTTAGATCAACTCTAGTGATTTACATTTACTGAACATCACTTACTCATCTTAAATCCCTGAACTGAACTGTAAATTGTGAGCAAAGACTAGTTAAAAGTCTCGCACCGGTACCATCTCACCCTCCTTTCAAGGTAGTTTGTATGCATCGCACTTCTCGTGTACAGTAGGTGCGTTGCATACTGGATTCCCTGTGTGACAGGTGCGATGGTCAGGGAAGGTTAATTTTACCTTCAGACTTTGGTTTTTCTTCACTCTTTTCAGTTCTATTTAGGATTTTTGCTGTCTGTGGTCAGTATATCTCTGTGAAAACCCCCTTCTCTTCCATCATTCCGCCTCTATTGTGCAAAAACTGTAAGTGTTTTTATGTATTGTGTGCCATTTTAAGTTCTCTTTTGAAAAGAAGTAGCATAGTCGAACTGTCGTTTCTTACTCTGAAAGTGTCGTAACTATCGTTTTCAGTCATAGAAGACAATCCCATTGTTCTTGATAGTCAATTATACCGTTACTCTTGTATATGATTTGAATTAGTAGTTTTTAAAGTGTCGAAAAGAAATTTTCGTTTCGAAATCGCAAAGTGTCTCCCTTATCTTCACTTCATTTTGAAAAGAAATTTGTTAAGTATTGTCGCTTTGAAAATAATTCAGATTTTCACTTAGCTTTCTTATCATCATTCATACATTAAGAAGGCTGAAAACAAATACATGCATGTGCATTTGCATTTAGATTGATTGGTTTGGTTTAGGACAGTGCTTTTAGTGTGTGCTCTGTGCTCTTTGTTGAAAGACTCTCAACATTCTTTCCTTAGTAGCTAGGATTTTCATTGCCAAAAGAAGATTAAACAATTGTTTATCATCTTAGACTGCATTTTAGGAATTGTATACACATCACGCGGTGAACCTGAAAGGCAAATTTTTAAACAAGATCAACTATAAAATAAATTTAATGAATCTAAAAACTCTTTGGAACCTAATGCATAACATCTAGAGGTCTAGGCTAGAGACATATTCCGGCATCGTAAAACCTGGTAACTGTTGTTTTCATTTTTGGTTGGGTGATTCCTCCACTCTGAGATGGCAAGTGCCAGTACGGACTTGTGCTCCCACGTACCATCAAGTATATATTGGGATACCACAATAGGCTGCATCCTTTATCCTGAGGACGTCGTGTCTGCCACCCTTCCGATCGAAATGCACTGAACACAACATTCGGGAAAATTGACTACCGTACTGTAAAAAGTATTCTGTAGTTTTGCGATTAGTTTGGTAATCCCCTCTGCCTAGATTTCCAGAGAAGTCTATTTTGCTCCTTTTCAGACTCCTTAAAAGAAAAGGTCCATCTGAGCACTTGTCACTTCAGGCTCATTAAAAATCGAAGGTGACTAGAGTCATCTTATGTTTTTTATCGACCCTTTAAAATTGAAAAAACAAGTTGTGTTAAAGCGTCTAAAATTCATTTAATTCGAAAACACTTTTCCCTTTTATTTTGAGTTGATCAAGTATTTTGCAATCGTGGAAGAAAGTCAATCAAAACCCCATCGTTCGCAGAGACTTACGAGTCAACTGTCGTTGACTCTGGAAATGAAACCATTCCAGACAAAGTGAACTCGTTTGACTGGATCAAAGTCTGCTAGGTTGGTTGGAGCAAGCACTTCAACATCCTCAGAGGCTCCAATTACTCCTAACATTTCTGGTATCCCTGCCTCTACAGAAGAAATTCGGCAGCAACAAAAGGACATTACAACTGATCCTAGTGTGACGGTAAACACTTCTATTCCTGAATCGGCTCCATCTACAGCTGATTCGGAAGGTGTTACTCCCCAACCGTTTGTTGCTGCAGAACCTATATCTCCTTCAGCACCAGAAATATTTTACGGACTTGACGGTCTGCCTCTTCCTCCTAGATTTATTGCCATAGAAGAGATGTGGAATATCCTCCATATAACACTCCAACGCAATTTGGAGCTGGGATCACCCTATGTCCTTCTTCATCAGAAGATATCATACCCTCATCGGAAGTTCCTGAAGAATCGCTAAGGAATCTTTTCGATAGGCTTAATAAGTCTGAACAACCGTCGACATCAAGGACTGTGTCACCTAACACAGTAGCAACAGAAATTCCTATTGCTACTCCGACAATGTTTGCCGGCGTGTCATCTGTCCCAACTAGCTCTCAATCGTTGGATGGAATCCATCCAGGGGCTATTTCGACAGTATGGACTGCTCCCATTTGTTCGTCTGGAATTGTATCTGGAATCTCTCACGTTGATTCTTGACAAATTGATCCTTCACAATGTCAATTTGGGCAAATTGGTCCCCAAAGGCAAACCATTCCTTTGAGTACTGGATTACCGTCGTATGGAGGTCCATATACCCTTTCATTGCCTTCTTCGAAAGGACAACCATGCGAGAGTTCACAACAAAATTTGGGTTATGTTGGAATTAGAACTAGCGTTTGGGTGCCAATCCTACCTGAACAACCAAGGGTTGTATGCTCAATGCAACAAAGTTTACCTATGACAAATATTGCCACTACGCCAGCTATTGTGGCAGTATCGAAAGTACAAGCATTGCCAGTTGTATGCCAACCTAAAGTTTCTCAGGTTATAATGCAACAACCTCTTGTACCTACAACACAACCGCAATCACCAACTAGTGGAATGGCACAGGTTCAAATGGGGACCACCACCCCCCATCTTGGTCAAACAGTCAGTACTGGACCACATCCCATGACTTCACAACCATGGCTGGTGCAATACCAACAACCGCAATTCCAACAATCTTACCAAGGATATGAGCAACAAGTCTTTGCAAGTAATGGGCAGCCGTATCAACCATATCATAATGGTTATGCCCATTAACCTTACCAAAGTTACCAACATCAAGTGCATTATGCTGGT
Organism: Pinus taeda; assembly: GCA_000404065.3. Lineage (NCBI taxonomy): Eukaryota > Viridiplantae > Streptophyta > Pinopsida > Pinales > Pinaceae > Pinus > Pinus taeda. The sequence goes on from APFE031394274.1 coordinate 42,674, forward strand.
ATGCAAAGACCAATTTCTCAAGCAATTCCATCTTATCCTGGGTATGCTCAGCCAAGCCTGAATCAACAGTTGCCTTTTGTGACGACTTTAGAGTTACTAGATCTAAATCGACTAACGAATGATCCAATTGCCTACGCCCCTTGGTGGCCAGCGATTCTGCATAAACTTCCGTCTGATATTCCTAAATTTAATGGAAATCCGAGTGAAGACCCATCGAATCATGTGATGACCTTTCATCTGTGGTGTTCATCCAACACCCTCAATGGTGATTCGATCAGACTTCGCCTCTTTCCGTGAATGCTAACTGGTCCGGCAGCAAAGTGGTATATCGAATTGCCTAGAGCTTCATTTGATAACTTCAGTACCCTAGCCACAACCTTTTTAACCCATTTTCAGTTACCCATAAGGTACGAAACAGGAACTGAGCTACTTACCAATTTCAAACAAATGACGGCCACTCACATATCCGATCATAATCATGAATGGCGACGTCGTCGTAGAATGGTAAAAATGTATGTTCCTGATCAACTATTGGCTGAATGGTTTATTAAGTCACTATTACCTGCTATTACAGAAGATGTGGCAAAGGGAGGAGTCGTCACTGAAGAGCAAGTTATTGCTCGTGCACAATATCTAGACTTGATTTATACTCAGTCTGGCATGCTCTAAGATAAAATCCGTGATGCTCCTAGACCAGAATTTTTCGTTCCTCCCCCTCCTAAATCAAACAAAGACTCATGCCGACGATGGCATGATAGGTATGAAAAGCACTAAAACCATAAAGGTTGTGTTGAAAAAGGCCAGCATGGTTTCGAGTCAAAATGCAAATGAGGAACTTCTAGCCTCGGAAGTAAATGTAGTGTCGACAAACAAAGGCAAAGAACCCAAGCGACCGGGAGGCAAGAAGAAAAAACAAGGGAAGAAGAAGAACCAGGAGAACTCATCTCCTAAAAAATCTTCTACAAACCCTTCTTGGGATAAGAAACCAAAAAGTCCATGCCATATATTTTATGAGGATCACTGGACCAGAGAGTGTCCATATAAAGATGAACTTAGAAAATTCTTCAAAAGTTCAAAAACCTCGGCTGTATTGACTGATCCATTTCCAAACCCAGGAACAAATCTGGTTGCTAGCAAAAATGCTTCCCTGTCCCAAGTGCTAATGTTGTCAGTTTCAAAGCAACTAAATGATGCTCTGATATCGACAAGGAGTAAAGATTACGGGAATCCATAGATGTTGAACAACAAGGATAATGATCAGCCTAGTAGTTCAACAACAACTTTGACCGAAGTTGTGCCACCCATCGTTCCTGAATTAACGATAAAACTGCCAAATAGAGTAGTACACAAATTGATGTTTGATCCTCGTGCTAGAGTAGTACAACACTATAATATAGTGGAGTATTTAGCCCAATTTCCCTCCGCGATGTCGAATCTTGAGGTACTACAAAATTGCCCCTCCCAAAAGCAGGCTTTATTATCAGAAATAGGTGGGATTGACCCAACGGATTCCAATCTTGTGTCTTTTAATCACAAAGGATACGACCCTCAGTTACCAGCTCAACTAGCTTTCCTCATTCAAGTGAAAGCCCTCAAAAAAACTGTTCATAGAAAAATTATTCATGAGGGGGCATCCAAATGTATCATGTCGATGAGTTGCTGGAAAACTCTAGGGTCTCCTTCCTTGTCGCGGTCATCAACAACATTAAAAGCATTTGATGGATGAACGTACACCCCGTATGGGAGATTAAGTAACCTGCAAGTCGAACTGGGGGGCAAAACAGTAGAAATTGATGTTGAAGTTATCGACGGAAACCTCTATTACAACATCCTACTGGGAAGACCCTAGATATATGCCATGGCAGCCGTTGTGTCGACCTACTTTAGGAAAATTGCATTTCCTTCCCAAGGAGGAATTACAATCATCGACCAACAAAATTTTCTCCCCAACAGTTCACAAGTTACGAGAAGCATTCCGATGATCCATGGAAGCCCTAGTGCACTTCACAATATCAGAGTAGGCCTACTAAAAGACCCCACATTAATGGGAACTTTTTCCCTACCGCCTCCAACCAATTTGGCAGAAGTGGCTAACGTAGGAACCTGCAATATGATATCTTCCATTCAAAAGATGTCAGAAAATGATGTTAAAATAGATCATCTGCAGGTATTGCCTCTAACCCCACTGGAAATATTATAGCAATCAATGTTTTTAGCATGGGAGGAAAACCTGTATCAACACTCATCAAGCGTTTGGATAGATAGGTTTAAGGAATATGGCACCCCTTCAGATCCTTGGTCACAAGTACACTCTACAGGCGAAGGAATCATTCAATCAATGATGATTGATGGGGCACCATGGGAAGATTACCACCATCGTTCCCATCTTCTGAACTGGAAAGAAGATAATTCCAGCAACCTATACCATCCTTCAGTATTTGACTTTCTAATGAATACTGTAAATACGGTGGATTCCGAGAGAAACCTATCCAATATTGAAGAGACTACTGCCATAAATATCTCAACCAAAACAAATGTTGTAGAGAATATTCATGTTAGCAAATCTTGTTCTTCTTCAGAACTGGAAATATATAGCTCTCTCTTTCACGAGTTTAGAGATGTCTTTGTTTGGTCATATGATGAAATGCCAGGTATTGACTCGAGCATAGTTGAACATGAAATTAATATGTATCTAGATGTCAAACCGGTACGACAATGGCTATGGTAGGTGCACCCCAAGAAAACCGTTGCCATCAAGGTAGAAGTTGAAAAACTCCTCCATGTTGGTTTTATTTACCCGGTTCCTCTGACAAATTGGGTATCGAATATTGTTCCTGTGATAAAGAAACAAGGAAAAATTAGAGTGTGCATTGATTACAAAGATGTAAATCAAGCTTGTCCAAAAGACAACTACCCTACACCCTTTATTGACCAGATAATTGACGAATGCACCGGATGTGAGATCTTTTCATTTATGGATGGATTTTCCAGGTATAATCAAATAAATATCCGCCCACAGGACCAATCAAAGACTGCATTTATTTGTCCGTGGGGCATTTTTGCATATTGCAAGCTACCCTTTGGTTTAAAGAATGCAGGGGCAACTTTTCAGAGAGCAATGAACTACACTTTCCATGAAATCAAAAACATCGTTCAAGCATATCTCGACGATCTTCCAGCTCATTCACTAAAGCGGACCGATCATCCGCAACATTTGAGAGTGATATTTCTACGTTGCCGACACTACAAGATACGACTCAACCCACACAAATGTGTGTTTTGTGTCAGTTCTAGTCATTTACTTGGCTTCGTGGTCTCAAAGGATGGGATTCGTCTCGACCCATGTAAGGTTCAGGCAATCATTGATTTTCCTCCTCCTTCAAACTTGCTTCAGATTCAAAAACTCCAAGGGAAAGCAAACTTCCTTAGGAGGTTCATTCCAAATTACACCAAACTAGCTAAAGGTTATACTCGTCTATTGAAAAAAGAAGTACCCTTCATTTGGGATCAGGTCGCGCAAGCTTTCTTTGATGCTTTAAAGAAATCTCTAATAAAAGCATCATTAATGTATGCTCCTGATTATCGAAAAGACTTTAACCTGTATCTGGCTGCAGCAGATACGACCATAGCAATGGTTTTAGTTCAAGAGGATAGTGGAATTGAACATCTTATATATTATTTAAGCCGAAACTTAAATGATACGGAAATGAAATACTCCTACATTGAAAAGATAGCCCTAGTAGTTGTTCAAGCGATACAGAGATTTTGACACTACGTCCTCTTCAGAAAAACTACCATTTTATCAGATTGCAACCCCATGACTTATATATTCTCGCGATAGTTGCTGGGGGGTAAATATTCAAAATGGATACCATTTTACAAGAGATAATATGTGATCTCCCATCATCACCCAACGATGCAAACTTCAAAGAAGCAATTGTGGATGAAAATTTGTTTCTGATATCTTCAAGCGATCCGTGGTATGGAGATATAATAATCTATCTCCAGACACAAACATATAGGTCTAATACCTCATGCTCTGAACAACGACGCATTCGATACCAAGCGAAAGACTACGTGATCATCGGTGATACCCTTTACCATCGAGGTATCGATACAATTTTGTGGGGGTGCGTCACCCATGAGGAGGCCGAAAAAGTCCTGAATGATTGTCATTCAGGCGTATGTAGGGGCATCAATCTGGTTATGCTATGGTGCAAAAATTTTTCCGAGCACGATACTTCTGGCCAACAATGTTCAAAGATTGCATAACCGTAGTTAGAAGTTGCCATGCTTACCAAATTTTCAATAGCAAAACCAGAAGACTACCCACACCGCTGCAACCAGTGGTTGCTTTTGGGCCATTCGCCAAATGGGGCATAGATTTCATGACATGTAACCCCACCTCGGCCGGGGGGCATGGGTATATCATAGTCAGGGTAGACTATTTTACCAAATGGGCCAAGGCGATGCCTACATTAAACAACAACGTCGAAATGGCTACCCTTTTCTTTTTCAATCACATAGTCTTTAGATTTGGCATTCCACAAGCCATAGTCAGAGATCATCGATCGCATTTTCACAATCACATGATGGTTGAGTTGATTGCCAAATTAGGACTGTCCCACGACAGCTCTACTCTGTACTATCCGCAGGCTAACAGATAAGTTGACGCAATCAACAAGGTCATGAAGCACATGTTGCAAAGGATGATCGGAGTCCATAAATGGAGTTGGCACATGATCCTGTACTCGACCTTATGGGCATACTAGACATCGGTGAGAAATGCAACCGGGTTTACACCTTTTCAACTTCTGTATGGTCTGGAAGCAATCTTACCTGTTCAATGTGAAATCTCGTCCCTCAAACTCGCAGTCGACCTTCTCCTTGGAACCTCAGAAGAAGAGGCTTGTTTCTTGGAGCTAATCCAATTGGATGAAACCTATCGCGATGCAGCTTCAGCTAATGAAGCTCATAAGAAATGAGTCAAAGTGCAGTTCCACAAAAATGTCAAACCTCGCGTCTTCTCAGAAGGTGACCTGGTCTTACTTTACGACTAGGAATCCGACAAGTTGGGAGCAGGGATATTCAAATCGTTATGGATGGGTCCTTATATTGTTAAGCGTGTATTAGCAAAAGGAGCCTACAAATTGATAGACTATGATGGGATTCCACTGACGCAACCTCGTAACGGGTTGTACCTCAAACATTACTATGCTTAATTTCGCATAGTAATCCTCATGCTTTTGTTACATTTTTGTTTTTGCTAAGAGTAATTTTTAGGTTAGGTAATCCACTTTTTTGCATTCATTGCAGATGTCAAACCTATTGGAATCATTTGTTGGATATGTCGATGGAGCGAGTTGTAGTTTGCGGAACCTATCTTCTGTAGCATGGGCCATTTTCGATCCCATTGGTGGGTTAGTAAGTTTCAAAGGGGTATGTATTGGTCAATCGACGAACAATATCGTTGAATACAGTGCATTGATAGAACTCCTCTCTGAGGCCACCACACATGGCATATGCTGACTTGTCGTCAGGCTAGACTCACAACTCATCATTCTACAACTCACAGGCATCTATTCCGTACGGAATCCAGCTATCTATCGCATGTTCCTAAGAGTCAGGATTTTGGAAAGACAGTTCGATTTCATTCAATATCAATATATTTCCAGAAGTTTAAACACATTGACACACTCATTGGCAAATTATGTGTTAGATAAACATTTGCGACATTTATAAAAAAGAAGCATCACATCAATATATGCAGGAGGATCATGTAACTTAACCAAAATAAAGCTCCGAAAATCAAAAATATATACGTAACTGTTTATAGTTTATACATAATGTTCTGTAACCAAGAAAAAATCGGTCAAATGACCCAAAAATCGAAATTCTAGGGGGCACCCTAGTCTAATGATGCTGGTGATAACAAGTCACCGCCTGTGTAATCATGCGTAAAATCCTAGTCCATCGACTCGGCACGCCAGTAGTATGTCACTGCAACAGCAGAGGCAGCTCGTCGGTCCTCACATCTGGTATACCAAGAGTGAGACCCTCGACTTGATCCTGTAGTGCTGAAAGAGTCTCGACCACCTCAAGGTTGCGAAGGATGGCCCTCCCCAGAGCCTCTCCTACTGGAGCGGCCGCTGGGTCTCTGCAGCGTGCTGCCGGTCGAACTGGTCCAATATATGCATGAGCACATGAGTTTTGATTAGTCTTGATCAAAGAAAACATAAGAAAATTATAAAGAACAATGAACATAGATATGGTCAGAAGATTTACCCATAGCACCCCACTGGTCATCAGCCGGCAACACTAAATCCGGGTCACCCCAAAAATCCATGCCGGCATATGGAAACTTAGCGTAAACCATCTCCTGACGATCGAGCCACTGAAAGAAAGTATCAGAAAACGAAATCTGAGGCTGGCTAGCATGTCAAGACATGAGATCAACCCATCTCTGCATCTGTGGTTCAGTCAGTGGAGGTAGGCCAAGTGAGGTGTACTGCAGCTGCATCAGTGGGATCTTCTCCAAACTGAAAGCGGTCAAAATAGAACAATAGCCGAAATTCTAGGATCTTCCGCTTCTAACCTTGGTGGGTTGTTCTTTCATCACAGAGAGTACTACATCACACCAGTTGAACACCTTCAATTCGAGGCATTCCAAAGCATACTGCATGTACGACCTGTTAGCTATGTGAAGAGCTGAACTACCAGCCAGTCTAGCAAACGTGAACAGCATGGTCCTCAAGGGCTAGTCAGTGACATCTCAGATATTGATCTTGCCATCCATACTCGGTTGAGATCCATCTATGCAGTGCTGGAAAATATACTCCCTCACGGACTCACCCCCACGGGCGGAACCCGTTAATGAGAGAGGGGCACCATGCCTCGATAAACCGGTAAAAAATATATGTCCACGACAGTCAAGGGATCAATTTGCCCCTAATCTAGAACACCTGGTTGGTAGGATCCCAGGCATTCAGGAAATATTGCAACAAGTTGATTTGTTGCCTCATGCTAGAGATGTGGAAATACTTCAAGAAGCCACAATTCCGCAATGCAGTTACCGTGCCCGGATCATGTAAAGCAATCGTGTCCTCTTCTTTATGCTCGCGTTCTCACCATGTAACAACCATTTTGCTACGATGAATCTCTGAAAAGTAAACAAAAGAAGAGTCAGGATCTTGATTTGGTAAAAAACAAGCAAAAATCTATGAGAAAGCTATGCAAAAAGTTTCCTCCTTTCGCCCATCACACCCCAGCAGTGTACTGGGAGTGATGCATATTTACTGGTCAGTGAGAAGGCCAGTATGCATCGCACCTTTCGATTAAGGAAGGGTGCGATGGGGCCAAGGCGAGTTGTTCAAACCCTAGAGGTTTAGAAAATCAAGGAAACAGGCTCATAATTCAAAAATAAAAGAATGCAATAGAAGAGCACAAGTTTAGCTCCTACCTGGTCCAGACGGTGTCAAGAATCATCCACAGAATCTCCCGGAATCAGCTGCTGAAAATCAGGGGGGAAAAGCACCTCTAAAGCTCCAACAAACCAAGTTCAAATGAAATGGTAAAATGAGAGGTAAAAGTCACTTTTAAATTATCATTCACGTAATTCAAGTAATATATTAGTGTTCTTAACTCATTTATCAAGCATATGTTTTCATTTTTGATCGGTTTGATGAAGCAGTTGAACAGGTAGTACAATCTTTGAAAGAACAAAAATGCTAATGGTGAATCAAGAAATCAATGACATTATCATGAGTAGTTTTAACATGGAATTCAAGCTCGTTTAAAAAAAAAACATAAGAAATGAGCAAATGTTTCCCCCAGAGTTTAAGCTCATTAAAAAATGAACCAATTTTTCCGGTAAATAACCATTGTGAATGCCTTATCATCAGCTTTTGAGCCTTGGTCGTGTTCTCATCATCACCTCCACTCTGTTTTTAGCCAATCATTCACCTACATTTGATTGTTTACCCTTTCAAGGAACATCTGTGAAGAGTGATTCTATTAGCCATCCTTATGACACTGCCGTGATTAGAAAATTCCAAACCTTACCTGGAATCAGTTGCTACCTAAAATCATCACTCGTTCCTCGAAAAACGAGTCTCCTTTAAGCTCTTTTCAACTGACTCGTAA
>APFE031394285.1:0-27098 GCA_000404065.3 Pinus taeda
TTTTTGTTCTTCCGAAATCTATTATTGATGTATTGGTTCAGTTGTCTTATGCTAAACAAACTTGAAAATTAAAGATTACAATGCAATATATGTTGATAATATTTCCTTTAGGTAACATTTCTTCATATATACCTAATTGTGTTTCAAGGTCATAGTGAGATATTAGGCTGAAATGTGCTTGTGTTGCTAGACAGACTCCTCTTTGATCCTTAACAAAACCTCATATCCTTTAAACCAACCCTCTTTTTTGCGAAGTTATATATGGCACTTTTAATTTACATTTTTCATTGTATTTTATAGGAGCCAAATTAAATAGAAGGCACAACTCCAAATCTAAACAGAAGCTACAATTTAAACTTAAGTCCAAACTGGAAACAATGTCGAGGGAGAAGGACTTTGCTTAGGCTTATTATGACAAGATTCTTGGAGAGCTTAAGCTCCTTTGTAAATTTTGCAAAGTGAAATCTAGTGGAGGCATTTCTAGATTCAAGTAGCACCTTGCACAAATACCCGGCCATGATATAGGTCTCTGCAAAAATGTTGATGAAAATTTCAAACACCAAGCAACCTTGGCCATTGATATGTTGAGTCAGCATAATGCAAAGAAAGAAAAGCAAAAAAAAAAGAAATAGGAACTCGAATTGAAAATTTTTCTTCCACTACCCCATTGTCATCTCCCTCTGTTGAATCCTCAATGCAATTCCCAAGTTTCCCACATATGCATCCAACTCCAAGTAAAACTCAAGGCCAAATGAATCCTCCTACATTCAACATTGGAGGTGGAAACATAAACACCTTTTTTTCTTCCCACACAAAACTTGGTTCCCAACCTACCTTGGATACTGTTGGTTGGAAAAAAAATATCCATAGTCAGGTAAGGAAGGCCATTGCTAACTTTTGGTATTAGTTTGACATACCTTTCCATTGTGCCATAAGTACTTATTGGCAAGCTATGATTGATGCAGTTGCTGTTGCAGGTCCAGGGTTCAAAGCTCCTTCATTAGAGAACATTAGGACAAATTTTCTATTAGAAAGTGTTGAAGATGTTATGCTTGTGCTATCTGAGTTTCATTCATCATGGGCAGAAACAGGGTACATGATCATGAGTGATGGATGGACAAATCAGAGGAATAGAACTTTAATAAATCTCCTTGTATCTTGTCCAGTAGATACAATGTTTCTCAAATCAGTGGATGCCTTAGACAAGGTTAAGATTACACAACTTATTTGTGAAATGATGGAGGAAGAAGTTCAAGAAGTGGGAGAAGAACATGTTGTACAAACTTTCACCGACAATGCAGCTAATTATATGGTTGCTGGTAGACTTTTTGAGATTAGGCACCCCACTATTTTTTGGACCTATTGTGTTTCCCATTGTATATATTTAATGCTTGAGGACATTGGTAAGCTTCATTAGATACATGAGGTTGTGGAGAAAGAAAAATCCATAACCAAATACCTATGCAACCACATTATTGTCTTAAACACCATGAGAAAATACACTGCAGGTAAAGAAATTGTTCGACATGCAGTGACTAGATTTGCAACAAATTTCATATCTTTGCAATTTGAGTAAAAGATAAATCTGAAGAGGATGTCCTTGGGTCCTGAGTGGATGGAATCTAATCATTCCAAGACCCTTGAAGGAATTGAAGTTGTTGCACTTGTGTTTAATGCAGTTTCTAGAAAGATGTCGAAGAGATTATTGCTATGATGGAGTCCCTTGTTAGAGTTCTCAGGTACTTCAAGTCTTTTAACTTTTTCATGTTTTAAATTTCATTTCAAGCTTATTTTTATTTTTAATGTTTCATATTAATTTAAATTTGAAATCTTGAACTTTCAGGATGGTTTATGGTGACAAACCCGCTATGGGTTACATCTATGAGGCGATGGATCTCACAAAGGAGGCCATCAAAAGAAGATATGGGGATGAGGAGGAAAAGTATTTGCCTCTTTAGGACATTATTGATGCACATTGGGATAGGAAATTGGATTCCCCCTTACATGTTGCTAGGTACTTATTAAACCCATAGTATTTTTATGATAAGAGCTAATTTAATGAGGATGGGGAGGTTCACAAAGGACTTATGACATGCATGGAAAGGTGCTTCCCTGATCTAGAATTTCAAAGTCATGTCTTTTCCCAACTATAGGATATAGAACACCACCTAAATTATTTTCCTATAATAGTGTTATACGAGAAAGGTCTAAGGTGTTTCCAGGTACCCTTTGAGGCTTGAAGGCTTTATTAGTTCATTAAATTTGTTTAAACTTTATTTTGTATGTTAAATTTTTTATTAAATTTTGTTGTCTTCTTAAGTTTTTCTATTTAGTATTTAGTATGTCTACTCATGAACCCTTGCCACTTGCTAGGTCTTTGGTGGCAAAAATTTTGTAGTGATACACTAGATTTGAAGAGATTTGCCATTCGAATCCTAAACCAAGCATGCAGTGCTTCAAGTGGTGAGTGCAATTGGAGCATGTTTGAGAAAATACATTCTAAGAAGTGTAATTGATTGACACAAAAGCACTTAAATGACCTTGTATTTTTCCATTACAATCTACAACTTCACAACAAGAAAATACTAGGTGAGAGCTTCAATTTGAAGGTTTCATAATCTGATTTGGAATTAAAAGTTTAAACTTTAAAGTTCAAAGTCAAATTTAAATTCACATTTCAATGTCTCATGATATTGATAGGTTTGGATCATTCACGAATAAACCTTGAAGAGATAGACTTGCAAATTAAGAATGAAGCAAATTGGGTCCAATTAGAGGAGGCTCCTCTTTTAAGCTTACATAACTTGAAGAACGTTTAGTATGCATTTTTTTGTAAAGTTTTAGAAGAAGTTCCTTCTAGTTCTATGTAGTCACTAGTTAGGAGTCATGACTCAGTACTTTGGATCATATTTGGACTCATAACATATATGAGACGCTTATTCATTTATGATATTTTGGACATCTATTGATATTATGAATTGTTTGGACATGGCTTTACTGAATATCAATGAAAAATATATATTTTTTAATTCAATATATGTGTATATTTTTATTTATTGAATTGGTTGATTTTTCCCAATTTTTTTCTGATTTTTCCCCAATTTGATTAAAACTCTTAGCTATTTTTCCTCGTTGATTTATTGTCTATTCTGAGTCTGGTAACATTGGTTACAAGTTTCATTCTTCACATATGAGTGCTAAGGTGTGATAGAGAGTGCCAATGCATGTTGAGGAGTGTTAGGGGGTACTAGGACAACACAAGGGAGCACTAGGTCAAAATGCATGGAAGTGAATGAATATGAGGGTGTGTTGGGGAGTGTCAATCAGTGCTAGTTGTCATGCCAAGGACGGAGTGACAAGGTATGCTAAGAACAAGTAAGGCATGCCAGGGAATATCAGGGAATGTCAAGAAGTGCTAGAGTGTGCTAGGTATTTCCAGGGTGTGCTAACATGTGCCAAATAGTGCCAAGGAATTCCAGGTGCTAAGACATGCTAGGTTGTGTATGGTTCCAGAGTATGCCAATATGCGTCAAGGAGTTTCAAGGCAAAAAAATGAATAACCAAGCTAAAATGAAAGAAAATGAACACATAAGAGGGTTAATAAGTCGGGACTTTATCTTTTTCAAAAGGGGAATGCTAGGCACACTAATAATATGTTCCAATACATGCCAAGTGCTAATGTGTGCCAAGTGCTAATTTTTGTCAATGCAATATTATGCCAAGGAATTATAGGGCATGCTAGGGACTATAGGGAATGCCAACACATGATAGTGGAGTGCTATGTTATGCTATGGCATTCCAACATGTGCTTTGGTGTCCTACTCATGGCAAGATGTTCTAGGTACAAAGGTGTTCCAGGTACAAAGATGATCCAAGACATGCGAGGTGCCAAGGAATGTTAGTGTATTTTTCCAAAGCATGTTAAGGTGTGCCATGAGTGTTGAGGAGTGCTAGGTATCTCTCCTTAATAGAATTGATAGAGCTTGATTATGTATTATATAATATAGTTCCTACACGTACTAGTCGAACTTTATTTAAAGGAAATTTTCTAGACAATAAACCTAATAGAGATGAATCACGATTTGACTCATAGGAAGACTATATTCTTATGACTTGAGGGAAATGAAACACACTAATTTCTTCTTAACAAATTGACTAGCTATTATAACCACTATGACCTTAGACACATAATGAAAAAGACTCTACAACAACAATCTTAAATCATTATATTTTGACAAAAAATATAGTAATAGGTACATAACATCATCAAAAACTCATTGGAATGATCAATGATGATGAAGACTTTTTGACCGTCACTAAAAGTAACCAAAAAAATCACTGGTGAGGGTCAATAAAATATCGTCACTCGAAGTGTCACCAAAGAGAGAACTAGTGATGGGCCTTTAACGACCCTCACCAAAAGTGTCACCAAAGAGAGAATTAGTGATGGGAAATTAACGACCCTCACCAAAAGTGTCATTGAAAATGGCTTTGGTGACAAACCTTAAGAAACCATCACTATATACACTTACAACAACAATTTCTTAAAGAGCATCATCATATGCAACATTGGTGATGGACTTTAAACGTTTGTCACAGGCATGAAGCGTCATCAAAAACTCATTGGAATGATAAATGATGATGAACATTTACTGACTCTCACCTAAAGTAACCAAAAAGATCATTAGTGACAGTTTATAAAATATTGTCACTAGAAGTGTCACCAAAGAGAGAATTAGTGATGGGCCTTTAACGACCCTCACCAAAAGTGTCACCAAAGAGAGAATTAATAACGGGCCTTTAACGACCCTCACCAAAAGTGTCATTCAAAATGGATTTGGTGACAAACCGTAAAGGATCATCACTATATACACTTACAACAATGCTTTTTTAAAGAACGTCACCATATACGACATTAGTGGCGGACGTTAAAGGTCCGTCACAAGCATGACCTACCAATGACCTCTCTTCTTGTAGTGTCATATGCTTCAAATAATAGCATCCTTCCTGAAAGCATTATGACGAATTGTTGTACATTCATAGAAAGTCAAGCAAAACATAAATAGGACAACAATATGAGTCACTTATGCATGAATAAAAATGTATATATGGGAGGGTAGGGACTCACCCTAGTACACGTTCGGAATGAACCCTTCAAGAGCCGAATTCCTAGGCTCAACTGAGCTTCGAACCCTCGAACATATTAGAACATAGATGGTGAATTGGGTCTATATGTTTTAGCAGGTATTTGCAGAGAATCTAAACAAAATAAAAATAGTGATTAATTACATGCTAATAAGTCTAAGAGCCTTAGAAGCTTTGAAGACCATGTAAAACAACATTTGTATATAATTAAGCTTCGTAACATATGAACAAAGGAATCAATTAATTACAGTCTCATATAAATAAGTCAATCATCATCCCATCTCAATGGATTACCAGGAACAAAACAAAATACACATTTAAAAAAACTCAAAAACACCAGTTCAAGTATCAGGCCTCCCGATTTTTAACATTAACTTAAATATATAGCGATAAACCCTCGTTCAAAGTTAGTCCAGCCATAAGGCCCAAGTCCTACTCCTTGTACAATTTCTAACTCTTAGAAGTTCAAAGGCAAGCTTAACAACCCAATGCAAAAGGAGTTCTCATCCAACCCACTTGGAGAAAGACGACATGGTAAATTTATTTTAGAATGAGGAAGCTCCATGCGATTAGTTTACAGGGTCAATTGGAAGCTACCAACTGCTTACCTATGCAAATGAGTAGATCAGCCAGGTTAGTCCTAGTATAGCAACCCAAAATGAAATAAAAATGAGAGGACCAGAAACAATTTTTTATTACCTGAAACTAAAGTCGGTCCTCCCGAAGCCATGAGCCAAACCTGTTGCAAATAAATGAAAAGTATCATCATAAACTCAAACTAAAATAAAGGAAAAGGAAATTATCAGGAGGATGAGGTGAGATGATTACCTTTTGAAGACAAAGGAAGCTGAACCGCTCCATCTGGGATTCACCCTTACCCATCAAAACAAAATTCTTTCTTTTTGTATCAGCATAGCCCTGCATATGGAAGATAGAGATGAAACCCATCTCCTCCATTTTGACAGAATGACAGAGAAATCAACAAACGCTGAACTTCAATAGCGACAAGGCTTACCTAATGGCAAGGCATGTAGTCTCAACAGGACCTAGATGACAGTTTCCAAAATCGAGACCTACACTCTGTCGATTATAAAGCAGAATGGAAGGACTACAACAGAGGCAAACTCAAATGAATGAACTTTCATAGCAAAAGGGTATTAACCCTACCCATTTTTTTTCCAGAAACTAGGATCGTAGATCACATGAGATCCAACAACCATGACTTCACCAGATGGAAACCTTCATAAAATATCAGTGTTGTCAGGTTAATTAGAGTTATGGAGTCTGCAGTGATTTGGATGGAGAGGACCTCTGGTTTCTCTCCCACCTTAATGAGGCAGATGTCTCCAAGGTAAGAGCCTTAAATGCCACCAATAGTAGAGTGCAGTGGAGTCCAACAGAGACCCAATGACACATTAGCAGGTCCATATAACATGTGTAGACCATGGGTGACATCATCTCCTAGACATTAGATAATGTATAATCCTAGGATAATTATGTTGTTGCGTATGGTGAAAAAATAAAATTGTTGTTATATAGTTCTCGATGTTACAAATGTTATCAGAGCCTAGGCTTACATACTGAGACCTCTAGGTTATTCTAAATTATGTTTTGATGTTCTTATATATATACATGAAATAAAATAAACTGAGTTTTGGTTGATTATGCATAGGAGGTGAGTTAGCATCAAGGACAAAATGCATAGGAGCCCTAGATCGTTGACCCAGCCAGAGGTTCCTTATGTAGAGGCTAACAAAAAACTATGGGTGCAATTGGGAGAAGAATCAAGACAGTCTAATGCTGCCTTACTCAAGACAATACAATAGCTTTGAGCAGATATGACAAACCTCAGAACAGACAACGAACAAATAAGATAGGAGCAAGAGAAGATTCTTAAAAGATTTTCAGATCAACAAAATCAGAGGGGACTAAACCCCAGTACTGAAAATAGAGAAAAGACCCCAACTGCTCATAATGAGAAAGATCATGCAGAATCAGTAGAAGGTCATAAAGAATAAGATGAAGGGCGTTCAGATAATGTTTTTGACCAAAGAAAGCCAAAAAGTTCAAATATATAATTACAAGGTGAACTCAAAAAATTCAGACCCTTACTGTTCGAAGGAGAGTTAGAAGAAGCAACGGAAGCTTGGTTGATAGACATGGGTAAATACTTCCAGATTTATGAATATACTGAAAAACTTAAAGCAAGGTTGGTAGTGTACCAATTATGACGAAAAGCCACCCTCTGGTGGGAAGAAATTAAAACTGTAAGAAATATTGATGAAGAACAAGTAACATGGCAAGAATTCTATAAACACTTTAAAGATAAATATTTAACAGAACATTATTATGACAAAAAAGAAAAATATTTCCATGAGTTGAGACTGGGAACTTTAACCATGGATGAATATGTAGAACGCTTTACTTCCATGTTGCGATACGTACCGTATATGCAAGAAGAAAAAGAAAAGATCCAATGATTTATTAGTAGTTTTCCCAGTGTCATGAAAGAAAATTAGAATTTGACTATCCCAAATCCATGGATGATGCAGTGTGGAAGGCTCACATCTATTATCAACAGTTGAAGTAGAAAAATGAGGGATCTAAAGGAGTTGTTGCCAAGAAAATGAGGAATTTTCCATCGAACAAAAATCAGAACCATATATGGTAGAAACAATCAACAAATGACTTTCGGAAAGTTTGCAAGGAACCCACCCATAACTTAGACATTCACTGAGAATAGACAACCTTAAGGAATTAGCAGAACTATTACTGAACATCGATAAAAAACCACCACTACAATGTTGGGGATACGGAGAAGCGCATTATTACAAAAACTTCCTGCACAAAGCTTGAACTAAGAAACTTTCAAACATGCAAGAAGTCTCTATGGTAGGGGATATCGCAAGTAGCATGCCTTGGATCAATGTTTCCCTTGACAATCATCAGGTGGAATATCATCCTACCATGATCAAATGCGAAGGTAAGATTAATGATCAATATGTTTTTGTTTTATTTGATCCAAGCAATAGCCTAATTTACATTAGTCCTAAAGTGGTAGAAAGATGTCAATTGCAAAGTAGTAAATATAAACATTCATGGCTAGTTCAACTCGCTACTGGGACCAAAAGAAAGGTGTAAGCTAAAACGGAAAACTACCCAATAATAATTTCAAGACAACCTATCCAGGTCAATCTAAATATTCTTCCCCTGGATTCAAATGATGTATTAATAGGGATGGACTAGTTAGAAGGCCAGTGGTCCCTAATGGATTTCAAAGGAAAGTACATAATTTATCTTACCGAGTCAAGACAACAGAAGGAAATTCAAAGAATTAAGAAAATTACCAAGTTGCACCCTATCATAGCCAATCAATTGGAAAAGTGTATAATAAAATGTTTCTAGATTTATGTTATTTAGGTAGGATACAACAATGATAAAAATAAGATTAACTCTTTGGAGAATATCCCTGCAATCCAGGATCTCGTAGATGTATTCCCTGAATCTATTCTAGGATTACCGCCAAGGCGAGACATCGATTTTACAATTGAACTAGTTCCTGGAGCAGTCCCTATTTCAAAAACCCCTTATCGTATAAGTGTTCTAGAATTCTGAACTTAAAATGTAGTTGCAAGAGCTGTTAAGTAAAGGATACATACGCCCAAGTGTGTCTCCTTGGGGAGCCCCAGTGCTATTTGTACACAAAAAGGACAGAACCCTACGATTATGCGTTGACTATCATCAGCTGAATAAGATGACCATCAAGAACAAATATCCGCTACCTCGCATCAATGACTTATTTGACCAAGTGCAGGGAGCTAGTGTGTTCTTGAAAATTGATTTAAGGTCAAGATACCACCAAATTAGAATAAAGGATGAGGACATCTGTAAAACTGCGGTTCAAACTCGTTATGAACATTACGAGTTCGTTACTGCCTTTTGGTCTCACTAATTCACCATCCACGTTCATGATCATAATGCACGGTATTTTCCAGCCCTTTCTCGATAAATTTGTATTGATTTTTATTGATGATATACTAATATACTCTAGAAACCAAGAGGAACATGAGCAGCACTTGGGAACAGTACTACAGATTTTGCGAGAAAACTAGTTGTACGGAAAGTTTAGCAAGTGCGATTTTCACAAAGATCAAATCTAATACCTAGGCCATGTAATATTAGCAGAAGGGATAGTAGCAGATCCAGAGAAAATCAAAACTATTATTGAATGGACCACACTAAAAAACGTGGCCAATATAAGATCCTTCTTAGGCTTGGCAAGGTATTACCAGCGATTTATTAAGGACTTTGCGAAAATAGCCTTCCCAATGACTTTGCTTCAGGAAAAGGGATGAGCTTTCCACTAGATAGCAAAATGCCAACAAAGTTTTGAGCAGCTAAAACAACTACTTACAACTACTCTGGTGTTAAAGGTAGCATATCCGGAAAAACCCTTTATAGTATGTACTGATGCAAGCTAAGAAGGTGTCGGTGGTGTACTAACTCAGGATGAAAAGGTCATCGCTTATGAGTCACGTAAATTGAAGGAATTAACAACGCTACTTTGCCTATGATTTGGAGTTGACTGCGGTAGTGCATGCACTAAAGATGTGGTGGCACTACCTTCTAGGGAAGAAATTTTTGTTGTTAACTCACCAAAGCAGTTTGAAAATTTTCTTTAATCAATCTAATTTCAATGCATGCCAGACCAGATGGACCGAGTTCCTAAGTGAATTTGATTTTGACTTGAAAAGCATCAAAGGAAAAGAAAACTGAGTAGTTGATGCTTTATGCAGAAAATTACATTGCATCTATGAAGTACATTTTAGTCAAGTGCAATCTAACTTACTAGGGGTTATCTAAGATGGCTACCTCAAAGATCTGGAATATGCATTCTTATGAAAGCAAGCTTTTGAGGCCCAAGAAAGAGGGAGGCAATGTGAGTATGCAATTAATTTTGATAAAATTTTAATATTTAGAAATCGAATTTACATTCCTAATCATATTTCCGTAAAGCCAATGTTACTAGATGAGTTTCATAGGAAACCTTATGCTGCACGCCCAAGATACAAGAAATTATATTCCGCCATTGAGAAAAATTATTTCTGGCCCGGTTTACAAAAATATGTGGCTGAATATTTATCTAAGTGTTTAGAGTGCCAATCAATGAAAGAAAAACATGATCACCCTATGAGTACCATGACTCTAGATTTTATTACAGGGTTACCTCATAGCAAAAAGAAACACGAATCAATCATGGTGGTTGTAGACAAGCTGAGCAAGACTGGTCATTTCATTCCTATAAAAACCACCTGTAAAATAGTAGAGATTGAAGACATATTTATGAGAGAAATCTTCCAACTACATGAAATACCCCAAGTAGTGATCTTTGACAATGATGTAAAATTTACATTCACCTTCTGCAAAACTCTCTTTGCAGGATTAGGCATTCAAATTCAATTCATCACTGCTTACCATCTGCAAACAAATGGCCAGATAGAGCGAGTGAACCAAGTCTTGGAAGACATGCTAAGGATGTTTGTGATTCAACAACCCTAGAAATGGGAGGATTATCTCCACTTGGTGGAGTCTTCCTGTAAGAATGGACATCACGAATCCTTAGGAATGAGCCCCTTTGAAGTGCTATATGGATGGAAGTGTCGGGTTCCCAAGGACTAGAATATTCTAGACAATAAATTAGCATTGGGTCTTGAAATGTTAGCAAAAATGGAAGTTGCCGTCAAAAAGGTTCGCCAAAATTTGAAGGTTGCTCAAGACAAGCAAAAGGTATATGTAGATAGGAAAAGGACCCATAAAGAGTTCGAGAACGGAGATAACGTATATTTGAAATTTAAGCTGTGGAAAAGCACATTGCAATGGAAGGGTTGTGCAAAATTGGCACCACAGTACTGTAGGCCTTTTTAGATTTTGGAATGAATCAGACCCATGGCATACAAGCTAGAACTCCCGAGCCACATCCAAATCCATAATGTCTTCCATGTATCATTACTCAAAAAAAATGTATACGACCCTTGACATATTATTAACTAGGAAAGCATTTAGGTAATGATAGAATGAGATATAGCTACTAATAATTATGGTTATAACAATTTTTTCTGACAAAAAGATTATGAATGTGCAGGTAGAACCAGAGGGAGAATTTTTGGCAGAGCCTCTTCATATCCTAGATTGGAGAGAAACCACCCCATGGAGGTGAGCCATCACCCAAATTAAAGTGCAATGGAAGCACTTTGGCCTGGATGTGGTGACTTGGAAGAGGAGGAAGCCATGTAGAAAACCTATCCTTCATTATTTACTTAAAGGAAGAACACCAAGGACAGTGTTTCTCTCAAGGGGAGGGAGTTGTAACACCAAGTGACACACCGACAACTGTGGTTATTAAGTTTATTTACCATTATTATTTTATTTTAGTTTATTTTGAATTGTTAAAACATTTAGGCTGAAAAGCCAGAAGAAATGTTGTTAAACATTAATTAAAAGATTCTGATTTCAGTTGAGAATGGAACGAGAAAAACAATTTTATGAATTGTTAATAGAAAGAAAATAGTTAAAAGACAATTCTCTGATTCTTTCCCTTAAAGAGGGAAACAAAAGAAGCAGGGGGTTGGTTTTGGAGGAGAGTAAAAGTCTATAGTGTGAAAAATATCATTCCCAAAGTTGTGCACCTTAGCGAGTGGGATTGAGGTATGCGACTTGAGGTTGGATTAGTTTCATGATACCCAAGGTGCCAAACAGACTGTTCTAGACAGCAGTGGAAGAGCTCGAAGGGGGATTTCAGACGTAATTGCCAAATCCGAGGCTGGGAGGAGAGATCTTCTAAATCAAGGATTTAAACTTGGATTATATTCATTTAGATAGCTAGATATGTACTTATCATTATGATTAACAACTACTTATTACTTGAGCACATAGATTTATATTTTCTATCATGAAAGATTTTAGTTGAATATCTGAGAATGAGGAAGCTCCATACAGTCAAGTTACAAGTTTAATTGGAATATACCAACTCCTTACCTGTGCAAACGAGTAGATAAACCAGGTCAGTCCTAGTATAGCAACCCAAAGCGAAATAAAAATGAGAGGGCGAGAAACATTGTTTTGTTACCTAAAACCAAAGTCGGTCCTGCAGAAGCCATGAGCCAAACCTGCTACAAACAAAGGAAAAGTCTCATCGTAAACCCAGACAAAAAGAAAGGAAAAGGAAATTATTAGTAGGGAAAGGTGAGATGATTACCTTTTGAAGATAGAGGAAGTTGAATTGCTCCATCTGAGATTCACCCTTTGCCCATCAAAACCAAACCCTTTCTTTTTGTATTAGCATAGCCATGCATATGGAAGATAGATATGAAACCTATCTCCTCCATTTTGACAGAATGACAGATCAATCAACAAACGATGAACTTCAGTAGCGACAAGGCTTACCTGAGGGCAAGGCATGCAATCTTGGAAGGACCTGGACGACAGTTTCCAAAACTGGGACCTACACTATGTCGACCAAAAAGCAGAATGGAAGGACTACAACAGAGGAAAACTCAAACGATTGAACTTTCGCAACAAAAGGGTATTAACCCTACCCATTGTTCTGGAAACCAAGACTGTAGATCACCTGAGATCCAATGATCATGACTTCACTAGATGGAAACCTTCATAAAATATCAGAGTTTTTGAGTTAATTAGAGTTATGGAGTCTGCAGTGATCCAGACGGAGAGGACCTCGAGTCTCTCTCTCACCTTAATGAGGCAGACATCCCCGAGGTAAGAACCTTAAATGTTGCCAGTAGCAGACAGTAGTGGATTCCAACAAGAACCCAATGCCATATCCCTAGGTCCATATAACATGTGTAGACCGTGGGTGACATCATATCCTAGACATTAAACAATGTATAATCCTAAGATAATTATGTTGCTGCGTATGGTGAAATTTTCTTTTTTGTTGTTATATAGTCCTGGATGTTATAGAGTCCCTACCATCTTTTAGAGAAAATGCAAATTGATATATTATGTGGAAAATTAACTAATTGTTAAGGGCCAAAGGCATGGACAAATTTTGATGGGTAGTAAACACTACTATGTTTACACATTTAGATTTTACTCCTATATATTATATTATTGAACAACACATAAATAAGAGTGGAATTAACCCCGAAGAAGTATATGGATTAACATGTTCTTACGCATCTTTTATGAAAATATTTGATTAAATTATGGTGCAAATTAATTGAGTATGAGGCATTTCCAAGGATTTTAATTTCGGGTGTTTTTCCAATAAATCTTAACAATGAAAAATCACTGCACAAATATCGAGAAATTATGACAAAAACTTATGATGTAGTTATCCACATGGAATTGTATTGTACAAAATAAGCAATAAAACTTTGATATTATGGCGCAACCAAAGGTTTCAAAAATATTTTTTTAATAATATTGAAAAATAAATATTTGTTTATTATAACTTGCATTGTTCACTGCTAAACTAATAGTGATCATTAGGTAAATCAATTCGTAGAGTCCTATTACAACATACTATTAAGGAAATGTGGGATATTTAAAAACCAAATATTAATAACAAAAAAAACAACATGAACCATAAATACAATATTTCATTTTCCATATTAAGTAACATAATTTTATGTCAACTTTATATCTATAGAGATAAATAAATTGAAAATAAAAAACTCTTTATATTTTAATTTTACAATTGTATTTAAATTAACATAAGTTTATGTGAAGTTTATACATAAAGAAATAAAATAAAAAATGAATTTAAAAACAAAAATCTTATATTTTTACTTTTGTAATATGAGATAGCTTTGTAACTTCTACCGTTTATTTGAATAAAATATTTGAACATTGCTCTTAATTAATATTTCAATTAAATTTTCATACCCATGGAGAGAGCACTTCTACCGTTTATTTGAATAAAATATTTGAACATTGCTCTTAATTAATATTTCAATTAAATTTTCATACCCATGGAGAGAGCAAATAAATTATTTTAATGTTCACCATAAATAAAATATTCCAATAGTCACTATATGTAAAGTAATTTTTTATCAAGTTGATAAATGACATCCAATTTAGGGTATGAGAGAGATGTGTAATTGAGTAAATACTTAATATAGAGTTGACATGTAATATATTACAACCAAAATATATACATCCGAACTCGGGACAAACCTTTTTCAATGTGAAAATAGATTTAATCCTCCTTTACCCTCAATGTATATGGAATTAAGAGGAATCAACTATCTTGAAGTGTAAATCTCTTTTAGATTAAAAAGAGAATTAATCTCCCTAAACCCTTGATACATATACAACTAAGAGGAATCCATACCCATAAAAACTAAAATGACAAATTATTTCCATAACTATATTTTGTTTATAAAAAATATACCTATAAACATGTAATATAATTATTTTTATAATATATGTTATATTAGAGTAAAATGTATACATTTTAATATATTATAAAATAGTTTTAAAGGGTTAAATTTTCAGATGAGTTCAATAAATATTAGTGTAATTATTGTTTTTCAAATAGTGGGTATTGGAGATTATTGTGGGAAAAAACTTTTTTTCTCTTTAATTTAGAGACCTTTTTCAATCTAAAAATAAGAGTGAAATTATTGATACTTGATAAATCATAAGTATATGTTAAAAGTATTACAATTTATAAAATTTTAAAACAAATTTTTTTCTCAATCTAAATAAAAATGAAGTGATTGATACTAGTCAATCACAAATAATGTTAAAAATATATAATTTATAAAATTTGAAGTTAGATAAAGACAATAACAATATCTCACTTAAAACTAAATTCAATTCAAAATATTACTATTAAAATAATAGTAAAATTAAAAGTTAAAAAAATATCAATATAAAAATTATATAATTATTCAGTTAAAAAATTTGAATATTAAAAATTATATATATTAATTATGAATAGTTATATAATATAAATATAAAGGGAAAAATAAAACAAACAAAAAATATGAACTTTGGCCTTTGTCCTACTCAAGCCACATGAACTTGGCGAGATTTTAATGTACAATAATCCTATTTAAATAGTTATTATTTTATTGATAAATTAAAATAAATAATTTACAAATATAAATTATAAATTATATTTTATATATATATAAATATATATATATATTCAAATTTTTCTTAAAATAGAAAAATAAACCAAGTAATATAAAAATATAAATAAGGAGTTTATATAAATATTTGAAAAAAATGGACTTTTAAGTTATTTTAATGATTTGTATATTAAATTAATTGTTTTTAAAGTAAAAGTGAATACAATTTTATAAAAAATTGTAGAAATATTTGGATAATGTAAAAGAATATGTTTTAAAATTGTTTTTGTTTGGTTAAGAAATAGTTTTCATGGAATTTAAGAAAATTAGTTAACCTTAAGACTTAGAGACATTCATAAAAGGTGAATGCCTACTCTCTTACATACCACCAGCAAGGTTAGAGTAATTTTAAGTGGAATGGATTTCCTTAAATAAGAGTAAAATAATGAGTTAATTCTGTTGAGTAAGAAGTTTCATATCCATAATACCTAGGTTGGAGTGAATGTAGCAGTCTCCGTATCCATAACCATCATAGTAGACAGCATCTTATATAGAAGACAAAAAGCTATCAGTAGCAGCACTAGTAGCTTCAGTGTATATTAAGCACTAGTAACCCATTATCGAGACTGAAAAGCAAAGGTAGCATACAGAGTCATTGGTAGGATACCTAAAAACCACAGTAGTATTCTACAACCCCAGTGAGCAACCGGTGTTAAGCCGCCCCCCTGGTTGAGTGTACTTGGATAGCCCCTTGTATCCGGCAGGGTACAGGGCCTTGTGATCTCTAGATGCATGGCACAACGGCCTCGAGAAGAAAAGATACAGCTGCCTGCCATCAAGGCCTGCCTCTTAGGTAGGGAGCAGTGTTCATTCGTTCATGCACCCCGAAAGAACAGAGTCGTTAATCCTTGTGCTCCATACATATTTAACAACTAAACTATGATAGAGGGACCTGGTTAAAAAAAATATAACCTGAAGTTATAATTTTTTCAATGTCTAACTTAATTTTGAATAAAACATGGAGCAAAATCAGCTCTAATAATGACAAAAAAGTCACCAGTTTATTCTTTCAATGTGAAGTCTGGATCACACATAGAAAATGGAGAGTTTAATTTGGTTCACGTGGAATGCCATCTAGATTGGGTGAGCCGCACAATTTCGGTCACATGGATTGCCATTGGCTCAGCGGCATGCAAATCCCAACATTAAGAGGACCAAAGACACCAGACGAAGGCTCCTGCTAGTTGGTATTCTACTGACCCGTACGAGTTTGTTCGTACGTACAGGAAAGAAATCTGTGACGATATAGCATACTGGTTACGGAGACGGGAAGGTAGACCCCAGAAGCCACGCAAGCAGATTTAAGAATCTGCTATCGGGATAAGGGTTGCCATTTTCGTGTGCATGTCTTTATTTTGTATATGTATATTTTATTTTCATGTGCAGATGTGTTTATTTTGTATATGCATATTTTGTTCTTAATAATAGAAACGTTCATATTCTGATGGAGACCTTTACAACTAGTTTCCAGCTCATTCGTACCTTCCTTAGTTTGTTCAGTCAAACAATTGCGGGATAGTGATATGTGATACATATGACTATCTAAAGGAAGGAACTCGTTACAAGATCAATCAATCTGGCTTTCTTGGTACGTAAAAAAGGCGTTGCAATACCATAATAATAGGAATCTGTCATGAGTGAGGATATTAAATACAAATTCTCCCTTTTGACAAGAGATTAGAATGTCTATGGGAGCAATCTTATATGGATGAAGATTAAAGTGGCTATATGATTGCGTTTCAGTGCAGCTCACTCCACCATGATCACCGACGATGTTAATGATCGAGCAGTTATATTTATGCTCCCGGTTTTGACTTCCAACGAGCACCCATCTTCACAAAGTAAAAACATAAGAATCACGTGGAGAAAGAAAGTATCGTTTATCTGTGGAGTGGAGGGCCATCATTAAACCGGATTGTAGATCAGAGTCATTGGAAGGCCCAGTCACAAAGTAAACTGTTGGCTCCGCACCCAGATCAATGTAATCTACAATAATTTAATTTACAATTGTGTAAGCTTTTTGGAAGTTGAGGAGTTTTGATTATAGATTTCTGAAATATATCAGAATTTGATTTCAAGTTATTAATTTAATTTTATTCTCCAGATGAATCACAGTCGTTAGTGGCCTAAAAAAAACCTTTTTCAATAAACAGATTTCAAAATATTCTGAAAATTATAATCAAAAAACACAATCATATATAAAATGAATAACTCAAAAAACAGTGTTGAGTTCTCCCCTCGGAATAACTCAGAGAACAGTGTTGAGTTCTCAGAGGAGTGGATGGAGATGTTGTATGACGGTCAGATAACCGACTCTTGCACTGGAATGTTAATATAAAATACGACGGAGTCGTCCAACCAAGGAACGCTTACCCAACGATAATGAAACAGGAGGACCACTATAACGAAAAGAAAGTTCACGAGTTAGAAATACAGGTTTTGTTAACTGCAGCTCCATTAAAATTAAATAAAGATGATAAACTATAGAAATGGGCCAGTGAAATCTTCAGGCTGGAAAGGTACGGCAAATTGTTAGTGGAGCCAGGTGCGTCCCATAATCTAGACCATGAGCTTAGCGTTAGTGGCCGGCCAGATTCGAGTCATCGCAGGGCCGTTGACATTGTGGGTGCGGGCCCTTCCAATGAACCAAATCTATAATGTGATAAGAAGAGGTTGGCTTGTTGGAACTATTACACAGCTACATGCGGATTTTTAGTTAGAGCATGCGACTACATGCAACTACTACACATCTACATGTGGACTCTTAGTTAGAGCATGGGATTGCATGTAAGATTCATTTTGCATGATTTACTCCTTGATTTGCTCCTTATTTAACTCTGCATGACTAGTTATCTCCGGAACTATTGTAGGTGTTGAGTCTTCTCATTGATCACCACTATAGTGCATTACCTTGGGACCTCCACCCAGTAATGCTATATCATGAGCATTGTAATATATTTTCTAATGAATCATTCTTTTCTTCTTTTGATTTTCTTTTAGTGTTTTTCCTCTGCAAAGTTGTGTGTTCAACATTTACTAGTTAGATTCATCTGTGCAGGGTTTCTAACACATTTACATGGTATCAAAGCCCACAGGTTGCTAGAGAAAAGGCGCACCAATACTTTATTTTGCAGGTATTACAGCTCAGAGATTGAAGATTGACAGAAAAATGGAGTTTCCCAAAGCATCGATCCTAACATCGTACAACTATCATGAATGGAAGGACCAAATGGCTCGATACCTTCGTAAAAAAGGGTTGTACAGGATTACCATGGCTACAGAAGTGGAACCCACTTCAGCCATAGAGAAATCCAAGTACCTCAGCCGTATGGATGAGGCCCACGGATCCATATGCATGTGCATCTCTCCAGAGTTGTAGTTTCATCTATCTGCCTGCAATACTCCCAATGAGATTTGGAAAAAGGTTGAAGATCTCTACGGGAAACAGGATGAGATGAAAGGACATATGCTCGAAGTGGAGCTACTATCATTGGATCCACGGAAATATGATAGAATGCAATATTTTTTCACCAAATATAATGATCTATTGTTGCAACTCAAGGGTTGTGGAATTGACAAATCCAAGGAGCAGAGTCGCCAAATTCTATCTATTATGTCAAAACTCGGACCAGAATACTCTGTCTTTGTCTCTACATTTCATTCAGTAAGGCTCACAACAGGAAATTCCTACACTATGCCTTCTTTCAAAGAATTTATGGAGTCCCTTATTTTTGAGCAAGATAAACTCATTGGCATGGGGAAAATCAAACCTCCAAAAGCGCATGCACTTGTTGTGCATGATAGTAGCCACAATAAACATCACAGATCTGATTCAAGTCAGAAAAATCAGTAGCAAAAAGACAAGGGAAAAGCGCATTCCCATTCAAAGAAGGAAGGGTACACCAAGCCCTTCAATGACTTCTCAGGCTCAAGAAATGAGAAAGGGAAGAAAGGAAATAGATACACCTACTGTCAAAGAGGATTCCATCCAGAATCCTCTTGCATGAAGAAACAAATTGACCAAATGGCAGAAATCCTTCAGAAGCACAACCTTGGGGATCACATCCCTCAGGGCACCAAGAAGAAACTAAGGATCCGCCACACGGGGGAGGTAATAATTTTCATGCTTTAGTTGCAATTAATTCTTCTCCTGATGCATGGATTAGAGATTTTGGTGCATCACATCATATGGCTACTGCAAAGGAAGTCTATTCCTCTTTGGATGCATGCAAAGGACCTCCCATCTTCATGGGAGATGACTCACCTATTGAGGTCACCGGAAAAGGTAGAGTGGAACTTTTACATGGAAGCTTTGAAGATGTGCTTCATGTTCCAAAACTTTTGGTAAACCCACTTTCAGTTTATCAGATCACTCATTCCAGCACCGGAAAGAGAGTGGAATTCACTCCAGATGCAGTAAACATATATGATCTACATAGCAGCGCCAAAATTGCAACTGGTGAGGTAAACAATGGAGCCAGACTGTATACATTTTCTGAATTTATTGAATCTGAATCCTCCTTATTGATTACACATGCTAACGATAGTAGTAGGCTTTGGCACGAAAGGTTTGGTCACTTAAATTACAGGTATATGCAGTAGCTAAGTAAGAATGAGATGGTGGAAGGCTTGCCAAATATCAGTTTCTCCGAAGGAGTTTGTGAAGGGTGTATCCTTGGCAAACATCCCAGAGAAAAGTTCGACACCGGCAAGACTCACAGAGCATCCTCTCCTCTAGATGTGATCCATAGTGATCTCATGAGGCCCTTTCCTCAACCTTCCATCAACAAAGCAAGGCATGTGCTTACATTTATTGATGATTTCTCACGTATACTTGGGTGTATCTTCTGAGGAACAAATCTGAAGTTTTTGAACACTTTGAAGATTTCAAAGCACTAGTTGAGACAAAGTTAGAGAGAAAGATCAAAGCCCTCTGTACAGACAATGGGGGGGAATATGTTAACATAGCACTTCAGAACCTTTGCCTTCAGTCCAGCATACAGTTGCAGTACACAGTTCAATACACTCCGCAACAGAACGAAGTTGCTGAGAGAAAGAACCGATCTCTCAAAGAGATGGCTTCCTGCATGCTGCATGCTAAGTCATTGCCTCATAAACTATGGGCTGAAGCACTTAATTGTGCTAACTACTTCCAGAACAGATCTTCTCATAGGTCTATCAAGGATCAGACCCCCTTTGAGGCTTGGAGCGGCACTAAACCAGAGATCACTCACCTCCGTGTTTTCAGATCTCGAGCATGGGCCCAGATCACCTCTGAAAAGAGGAAAGCTCTTGATCCATAGAGCATTGAGTGCATCTTTGTTGGATACCCTAATGGTGTGAAGGGATATCGACTCCTCATTCCCTCTACGGACAAGCTCATCATTGAGCGAAGTGTCAAATTTGAGGAAAGTCTCTCGCATGCACCTTAGTCGTCGCATGCAGACACTTTTTATCTACCTCATGTCCGAGATGATGACTCAGTGCACTCAGATGTAGATATAGATCATGCAGATGCCGAGGAAGAGCATGCAGATGCAGAGACAAGGTCTTCAGATACAAATCTAGTGCATGCAAATGATGATCCACATCCAAGCCCAGATTGGGCTTCCAGCAGTGAATCATATTCCCCTGTCATAAATCAGAGAACTAGGAGCTTACGTGAGATATATGCACAAGACCAACCAGTTGCTAGAAATGGTCTTGTGGGGGATAATTCTGATCTGCAGAGGACTAGCTCAGAGTTTATTGAGCCTCCTCTTGTCTTCATTGCCACTGAACCATCGCCCTCCTGGCATTGTCATTTGGTTCAGTCTTCTGATCCATAGTCTTATGCTGAGGTTGTTGGACATCCATCTTGGGATTCCGCCATGGAGGAGTATAACTCCCTCCTCGAGAACCAAACTTGGGATCTGGTCCCCTTTCCTTCAGGTAGGAAACTTGTCCGATGCAAATGGGTCTACAGGACCAAGAGTGCTGCAGATGGGCAAATCGCCAGACGAAAAGCGAGGCTAGTAGCTAAAGGATTCCAACAAGTGCATGGCATTGATTATGACGAGACCTTTGCTCCAGTAGCAAAGATGGATTCCATACAACTTACACTTGCCATTGCGGCTGCACTCAGTGGGAAGTACATCAGATGGATGTGAAGAATGCTTTTCTTCATGGAGACCTATCTGAGGAGATCTACATGGAGGAGCCATATGGTTTCATTCAAGATTCGTCTTTCGTCTACAGACTGAAGAAATCTCTCTATGGCCTTAAGCAGGCCCCGAGAGCTTGGTACACGAAGATGGATTCTTTTCTCTTATCGCAAAACTTTGAAAGATGTAAGTCTGATCCTAATGTTTACATGCTTAGGACACATGATTCTCTTCTTATCTTAGTTTTGTATGTAGATGATCTCCTATTCACTGGCAGCTCGGCTTCAACCATTGCTACAGTCAAGAGGGCCTTGCATGATAGGTTCTTGATGACGGACATGGGTCCTTTACACTTCTTTCTTAGTCTTGAGATTAGCCAGGATGCCACAAGCATCAAACTCTCTCAGGCTAAGTATGCACGGGATCTCCTCGAGAGATTTCGCATGACTGACTGCAAGCGAGCACCGACTCCTTTTCTGTCTAGGGTTCGCCTTGAGGATGGAGGTGACACTCCACTAGTTGACAGAACTCTCTACCGATAGCTAGTGGGGAGCTTATTGTTCCTCACCCACTCCAAACCAGGTCTCTCCTATGCAGTAGGGGCAGTTTTCAGATACATGCAGGAGCCGCATGAGCTACACTGGAATGCTGCCAAGCGCATCCTCCGATATGTGCAGGGCACCATCACCTTCAGGATTCACTATGTAGCAAGCACTGCATTGAATCTCCTTGGCTTCACAGATTCGGATTGGGTGGGAGACAACATTGATCGCAAGTCTACCTCCAGATATTCACTCAGTCTAGGATCTAGGCCTATCTGTTGGTCGAGCAAGAAGCAGGTTGTTATTGCTCTCTCTTCAGCTGAGGCCGAGTACAGAGGAGTAGTCAACATCACCATTCAGGCTCTGTGGCTACAACATTTCCTCACTGAGTTGGGTGTTTAGTTCGAATAGCCCATTATCATCTGGTGTGACAACCAGAGCACTCTCAAATTTTGCAGGGATCCAGTACAGCGGCAGCGGATGAAGCACATAGAGATCCATATGCAGTACATCAGAGACTTAGTACATGATCAGGTCATTAATTTGTCGTTATGTCCCTCAGCAGAACAGACTGCAGACATCTTCACCAAGACATTCACTGAGTAGAAGTTTCGCTCTCTGCGTGATCGTCTTGGAGTGAAGGACACAGTTGCTTAGCAACTGTCTTTTCTTCCTCTTTTCTTTTGATTGCATTGTATTTTGAGGGGGGGTTTTCCCACAAGGTTTTCCCTCTTTCCTCAATTTTAATACAAGTTGCACTATATTTTGGGTGACCTTTGGCCTTAGTTGTCAGGGCCCATTTTCTATTTTTCCCCATAGTGGTGTTCAGGGGGGGTGTTGGAACTACTACACACCTACATGCGGACTCTTAGTTAGAGCATGCGACTACATGCAACTACTACACATCTGCATGCAGACTCTTAATTAGAGCATGAGATTGCATGTAAGATTCCTTTTGCATGATTTACGCCTTGATTTGCTCCTCTTTAACTCCACAATTGACTAGTTATCTCCGGAACTTGTTGTAGGTGTTGAGTCTTCTCATTGATCACCACTATAGTGCATTACCTTGGGATCTTCACCCAGTAATGCTATATCATGAGCATTGTAACATATTTTCTAATGAATCATTCTTTTCTTCTTTCGATTTTCTTTTAGTGTTTTTTCTCGTTCAACCTTTACTAGCCAGATTCATCTATGCAGGTTTTCTAACACATTTACATGGCCCGCCACTTGCAAGTCAATCGAAGAAATTAGCAAAGTAACTGCGAGTGGTTGTCACTATGTAATCGGATTTCCATTCGGTTCCTCCTCATTGCTACAGTGTCGTTTTGAGCGTACACTTAAAACATGCGAAATGAATTAACTTCATCTTAACTTTACAAATCTCATCACCATTCTTATCTTCATTGGCAGATCTCATCATTTTCGGACAGTGCCGTCTAAGAATATAGCACGCATGTGGCATATGTCATGCATGACGCAAGCATTAGGTCGTCATTGCCATACGGGAGCATTGATCAATCTTGATATATATAATGGGTAATATGGAGGTAGGGAGGTTGGGTCAGAATCATGCTTTGAGTTGTGAATTTAATTCAAATGTTTAATTATAAATTAAACAATAAAATTTAAGATTTCACTTAATAAAAGCGGTTCTAATTAAATTTTTCAAAAAAAATCGGAACTTATAATGTTCAGGTAACTCCTCTATAATGTGATGTTACTGAAGCTGATGAAGACCTCGTAAGTAGTTGTTGTGAGGGCATTCAATTTCATGAAAAAAATAAAGAAATTACAAGAGTAAGAATTATTTGGTTAAAAGTGATCAGAAGTAAAAAGATTTCAAAAAATCTTGTAGAGGTAGTACTTGATTTTTTTTAATTATGTTTTGGAGATAGATTCAACACCATCAAAATCTTTTAGAATACCAAAAATTGTGAATTTTAACAACTTTTATTTAAATTAAAAAAATCCTCACCAAATTTTTTCAAAACATAACCTAAATTTTGATAATTTTGAAGACAAAACAACATAATCTTTACACTACCCCAAAATTATAATTTAAATATCATCCCCGAAATGGTATAATATCATTAAATATACTGTTACTCATGCGGTTTTCTTCACTGTTGTTCAAAGAACTAACTGACGCGCGTTTCTTCACTGTTGGGTAGAGAACTAACTGCAGCCATGACATGACTGATAGAGCCACTCCTCCAACGATTAGTACTCGGTAATCAATTAGAGCTTGCGTGAATTTCTCTAGAGAAGTTGATAATGGTTAATGACAACGCCTTTATATTTCTACGCTTTATTTCCTCTATATGGATAAATACCGGCCCACACCTTACCTAGTCTCACCTCTAGATCATAGTTTGACTCGACGCTTATGGCCGCGCGGCGAGGCTGGTTCCTAATTTCTTTTGTTATACATATATATAGATATCATACTCTGTTCTTCTTCGCTTTATTTATATATTAGCAAGTGTAAGATTCATGCTGATAAAAAAATAGAGTTTATTTATTAATTAAATGATTCTTTAGGTGAGATATCTGGAGAGTGTATAAATACTCATACACAATACATGATTATTCAATCAGGAGAAGAATTTAGTACATATGGGCTTTCTCACAATTAGGGTGGTTTCAACCACTCCCTAGATAGTAGGACCTGAGACCTAATTTTAAAGTCTCAATCCTATCCTTAACTAACTCTATCTTTCTCCATTAATTCTAACACTCTCGCTTAATGGATAAAGGGTACTAAAAAATAACATACGCCTGTTGGTTTCAGTCTCAGCTAGGCTTACAATTAAAACATGAAACAACTTGGTAACAAAGGTTTTCATTTTTGTCTTCTTGCAACAGAGTCCATACTTGTTCATTTGTGGGTGGAGCTTCATCTTCACTTTCTTGGCCATGAGGTAGTGTTGTATCATCACCTCATTTTTTCCCTTGTGAAGGAAAACTTGAATTCTTATTCTTCCCCTTCTCAGAATTATGGCAGGTTGGATAGGAGAATTTTCCTTCTCACTATTTCTGGTGTCAACCATTTAAACGCCAGCAATGATGTCTTCACCATTCATTAATGCAACTTCTATGTTGACTTCATAAAGACATGGTGTTTCAAGCCATGCTTCAAGGAACTTCAATTCTTCTTCAAACTTCTTTGTTTTTTCCTGCCTTCCAATATCTATACAAAGAACAATGTTAGATTTATAAAGAGGACCACATTTGCTTTTATCTTCTTGCTCCTTCAGGAGAGCTTTCATTTCTCCATCTCTCCCTATTTCATCCCTTTCTCCTGTCATAGTTATGCCTTCAGCCTTTTCACTCAGTTATGTTGTTGGAGGCATGTTCTGCATTTGATCTATATGTGAGGATAGGCCTTCCTTTTCACCAAACAGTAATTTATCAATAAAATGTTTTTCAATCATCAAATTGATCCACTCATCATGATGTATATAAGTCCCATCAAACTTAATTTTTGCATGTGGTAAACTTTCATGTTCTACAATAATAGATGTGTTTTCATCATCACAAGTTTCAGTCACATACACACATTCATCACCCATAATTGCATCTTCAGTTTTACAATCAAATATGGGATCATTTTCAAGAGCAATATCTTTAGTGTCATTGTCTTCATTCAAACAGTATTTCATTTCTAAAACATCCCATAAGAATTTTTCACTAATAATCTCTCCATATTCATATATTATGATTGATGTTGTCATATACTGCAAATGTTATAAGACTTAATACTGATGCATCTCCACTATCATTAATAACATCTTCAACATAATCAAGTAAATTTACCTTCCATAGTACTGTTTTCATTTCATTTGCCCATATTTGATAATTCATGCCTGAAAAAAATGGTAAATCTACCATTAACCATTTAATAATTTCACCAAATTCCAAATTTGCATCTAGAGAAAATTTTAAGAACCCCCCCTAAATTTATATGTATAATAAATGGGCGAATCTTCATAGTATATAGGAAAAATGAAAGGCGATTTTATCAATAATATAATATGTATATATAATTTTTTGGCGAATCTCTCACTAGGCATGGAAAATATTTTACTCAATTATAAAATCTTGTAGCATCTTGGTGAGTCTTTAACTAAATAATAAAACTTTGTAAAGTCCTAGTGAATCTTAGCATTGTGAACTCTTAGAGAATTTTTTGAAAAAGTATAAAACCATATATGACAAGAGCCACATGGTGGCAATATCACTGTTTTTTTTCACATTTCCACGACATGGAACTTGTTTATAAAATTATGAAAAATCCAACCAAGTCCCTTATAATATGCAGGCAAGCTTATAATAGAGTCTAATGCCTCTACTATGCTTGTCTTCATTCAAGTGTCATAGATGCTATACTTAACACTGTGAATCACAACTCTCTTAGAACTCAACTCTATATTGTAATTAAAACCTTTGGAAATTGAATCTGACAACTCTATAAAAAGGATTAGTGAAATAGAAGATTTTGTGAATGAGCCCACTAACTATCATTGCTAAACAATTAATCTAGACTATGAAGTCTTCCATCTTGATCACAATTGTGCTCATGATCAAGGGAGCGCGACCACCTGGCCTGACATAATGGCCATCATAGCTTCCAATAATCAACAACCACCTTGCAAGGACATCCTAGCTCATGTCTCATGAATTTTATTCATCAATCTTAACTGAGATAAATCTTATAAAAATAATATTAGAATCCTCTCCAGATTCACTATTAATACAAGAGTAAAGGAAATTTTCTAGCTCAAGACACTAGCCAATACCAACTTTGGTATTTGTGACCCCTTTGTGTAGATGCACCTACCCTGCCCCATTGGGTTTCTGCCTTGTAACATAGTTCAAGGATCACAAGACTTTCCAATCTTCCTACTCCATTAAACACACTTTATATGCTATACATAGTGAATGGAAAAGAAGCATTATAGAACACAAAATTTCACAGAAGGAAGAAAAATCTTAGCTAGTTCAATATCAAAATCTTAACCACTGATTGATAAAGAATAAGAAGTAGTGTAATGAATTGTTCTGAGTTATTTATTTACAAGCTTGTTGTGGCCAGCACCAAC
>APFE031394285.1:35627-106320 GCA_000404065.3 Pinus taeda
AAATGAAGTATTATTTCCACTGCATATTTGTGTATATGGTTATCTCTGTAATTTGTTGCGTTCCTGTTTAAATCCGGATCAGTTGTGGGCAATTGTGATTTTTGAATTAGGATGGCTTCTCTCAAACTTCCCATTTGGAGTTGTATCCATGTTTGCGCCTCTTCCAACACCCCACCTGAAGTGGTAAGACTCTTGTCTCAGGTAAAATTCAATGGTAAGAGTAATTCTTTTGCTTTTAATTATGCCCTTCAATTTATTCAAAATGTTTTAAGTTCAAACATCCAAGGAATTGACGAAGGCATTTTATGCAGAATTTTCACTCTCACATTCACAGCGGAAGCAAGAAACTGGTGTAGAACCCTCCCAGTTGCCTCAATTCACAGCTGGGACCAATTTTTCAAGGCTTTCATTTGTAAATTTGATTGCTATGATTATGATCAGGTATATGATGAAATTGAATCTACGAAAAGAAGATGAATCTGTTAGGGATTTTAATATGCGATTTCATCTTAATTGTCTAAAATATGATATTGAGAACAAACTCATGAATGAAGAATCTTCAGATTGTGTTGAGCATAACTATTCCCTGCCTCCTATGCCCGATCCAACATAAATTAGTCCAAGTCTTTTTCCATTTTCTTCTAATATGAATGAAAATTCCAATTTGAATATGCGAATCACTCATGATGAAGAAACTTCCCAAAGATTAGGAGACATGCCTGCTCTAATACAAGAGGACACAAGCGAGAATGTTGAAAGAGAGCCTGCCTTGGAACCAGAAAGCAACTTGGAGACAAGGTTAGATAATATCATCGCAAGTCAACAAATGCAGATGTCAAGGTTAGAACAGCAAACTCATTCTCTTTCGGAAAATACGAACACACAAAGGTATGATCTAAAGCCTATGTCTCGATGAATTGTGATGAACAAGAATTTTTCACGATGATATTTTCAAATCATTGTTTCAGAGTCACATTTTTCTCTTTATCCTGATGTTTTTAGTGATGATAATTTTCTTCCCCTTAGTATTAATGATATCCCAAAAAGTACAAAGGATTACCCAAATGAATCACCATTAGGATTTCAAGATAAAGAGACAGCTATAGAACCCCCTTTTGCCATTTACAAACATGAACAACTTGACCTTCCCTTTTTGAATATACTGGATGAAAAAGAGAAATCTAGGGATTCATGCGAAGTCATTTATGATAGCTACTTAGCCAATGATAATGTTGATTTATCTCAAGTAACTCAATAGAGCTCAGATAATGAGAGATATTCTAATTCAAGAATTATACCAGCCAATCCTCATTTCAAAGTGATGGATCATTTGCATGATTTTACTATCCAAGACAATATCCCGATCTATGATTCATATCGTGAGCAAATCACCATGCCTGTTCCCAATCATAATTTGTTTTCTGATTCACAAGATGAAATTCGAAATTACTCAGATCCCATAATTCTGACCAGTTCTTGTGAAAAAGAAGATATTTCAAATCAATCCCAGTTGTGTTATAACATTAGTTGTACAGATAATCATTACATTCTTTCTCGCATGCATTCATTTTGTATAAAATCGGATTGTGTTTTAAATTTTCAGACTTTTGGTAGATTGCTATGGTATATTGAGCACCTTATCAAAGAACATTCGAGAGATGCGTTACCATTTTGGAAAACTGAATTGTGTCATGGAAGTATAGAACTTTTTCAATTCCAAGATCAATCAATATCAGCCTTCCTTAAAAAACTTCTATGTCATCCAAAACATCATCAACAAGAGAAAGTATTTTTGGAAACTTGCCAGCAATTCACGATAATTGATAATTCTCTTTTGGGAAAATTCCATCTATTATTCATTGTTTTTTTTAGTGATTTATATGTGGAAACTTTCCTTTTATGAGAAATTGCTAAAAGCTTGACTTTAACACATAATAGATTTCAGGCCATTAAAATTAAAAGCTCATATTCACAAACTAGCCTGTCATCATTCTATTGAACGATCACCAATCCATAACAGAAATTCATCCTGATTTTTATGATCCAATAGGTATCCAATTGGAAAGAAGATTTCATAAAGAAGAAATTTCAGGCAGAATTCTGATTGAAGTTACACTTTCTAATTCCACATTCAATGTTGACAGTCCAAGAAAAGTTTTATTCTTAACACTAATGTTTAAAAGGTACATACGTATAGGAATAAAAATGAAAAGATGGTTTCACTGGAAATATCATTTTACCTAGTCAATTTTTCTGTATATAATTAAAATAGGAGTAGGAGTAATTTAGCTAGGTTATTAGGTGGATAATTTAATTTTTAAAAAAGTTGATAGGCAAAATAAAAGAAGAAGTTATCCCTATTATGTACATAATCCAAGGGAATAGTTACCTCTCATTTCTTTAAATCTTTTTCCCCCTAATAAAATCTGTTGTGGTTAACAGCGTTTGACATTTACTAAAGACACCATTTCTCTTTCATATTTTGAACTTTTGCTTGTATAAATAGCAAATCTTTTGGAAACTTGATCTTTATTATTATTAGATGCAGTTAAAAAATTTAACCAAGATACGATACTAGTTTCAACTTCAAAAAATTTGATGAAAGCAATCTTTAGTGAAGAAATTGTTTCATATCAGCACAATGAAAGGTATCAATAACAAAATGAAGATTCTCTGTAGAACAGCCGTTTCCAAAAAACTCTAATATTTTCATCCAGAACTTTCTTAAGGAAAAAGATGACTTCCTCCCTGCTAGAGAAAATCGCAGCATTCAGAGGAACAATCCATGAATACACTTTATCTTAAAGAATAAGAGGTCTCATCACGAGCCGGCTTATCATGATCAGATATATTATAACTTGCTGACTTTGCCAATACTTCCCACCAAAACAGGGCAATGTCTCAAGATTGTTGAAATCAAAAGACAAGGGGTCTCATCACGAGCCAGCTTGTTCAGCAAAAGTGTAAATCAAGTGAATGACTGTGTCATTATTTGGCTACCAAACCAAGACATTATTCTTTAAGAATAAAAAGAAAATCAAAGCAATAAGTGTCAATGTGGGTTTTTCTTTGAAAGTTGTAGATCACCTTAAGCAGGATAAAGGATCATTGCTCGGTAATAGGTAACCTGTTGAGGCTATGGACGCCTGCTGGCAGCAGAGGATCTACCTATGACAAATGAGCATATTTAAAACTGGTTCACAGGGAAAACTTTATTTTATCTTTACAAGACCAAGTAATGGCTGATGTGAATGCAAGGACAAGCTGAGGAAGCAAATAATTAAAATATAAAGAAGTTGAAACAAAATATCGTTGACAGTTTAGAGCATAATGTGCTTTATCTTTCCATAATAAAGATTAAAATTTCTAAAAAACTTTCTGTTTTGGAAGTTTTAAAAGTTCAAAAAAGCAGAGATAACTGGTTCTCCCAAGTGAATCACCAATTGTTGTGGCCAGAAAACCCCCCCCCTTTTTCATTTAAGTGTTATCCAGAATACTAAATGAATGGGGACCCTTAGTTAAATTTTTGGAAAAGAAATAGTTTCCTTTCTTCAAAATAAGGTTACCACCGTAAGCTTAGGAAGATCTTTTGAATACTTTAAAAACCTAAGTTTATAATAAGAAAAAGTCTTTAAAAATGATAGTAAAGTACCATCATTTGGCTATCGCATCACAATAGAAAAAACTAATAAGAAAAACTTCAAGATTTACCGATTTGCAATAACACCAATCGCGAGATTGCATATCGCAGGAAATGGGCTAATGAAATTTGGCAAACGTAAAACTTCTGCGATCTGCGATGATGCGATATCGTGATAAAACAATGGTTGCGTATTAAGCCAAACTAGCTCTGCGACGTTATATTCGCGAATCTTTTGGGCACACTATTCAAGAAAAGCCACTTACCATAATCTGACTCAAGATCATGCGCTTTAAATGTTAATAAAGGGATTAGTTGTCAGTTATTAATGAAATATGGACGCGTGCTTTTCAAAGAATTACTTCACGTAAGGTGACATATTTGATGTATCTGCTGCATTTAAAACTCTCCCATCACCTTTCTTGATCAGTCATTTCCATTTCACTTGTGAGCCGCAGGAACAGAGAAAGGAGGACTATACAAAGCAATAAGCAGGAAGAAATGGGAAAGAAAAATAAAGCTCAGAGCTCTGAGGTGAAGGGAATGGCACCTTTATATACAGACATAGCTTGCAACAAAGACATAGGGATATCAACATGGGAAGGCATGTACACACTGCTTGAAGAAGAAAACCCCAAAATAATGAAGGTTACCGCTAGCTTAGACTCACAGGGTTCTTCCGAAGCATCCCTAGAAGAATTAGCATGCTTATTCCTACATAGGATAGAAGTAAGGCCAAAAATTCTCCCATATACGAACATGATCAAGTGGATACTTGATAATGCGGAAATGAAAAACAGACAGTTCAAGATTCAAGGACAAGGGCTCATCGGATTATTCGTTGCACAAGATTTAAAGCTCATGTATCATTTTCCTGAGCCGCAGGCAACTTACAATACACAATTCATTGAAAAGTTTGTGGCAGAGAACCCGAACCTATTAGAGACCACCACGGATTGGTCCACAAAAGATTAACCGCTGAAGAAAGACAAAAATGTTATGTACAACACTGGTTCCCTCACCTCCCCATATTTTTTTGCTGCGGCCATGCTCTGTAGATTATTTGGAAAGCCAGATATCAATAAGTTTTCATCCGAATGGTTACCATTACTAGATGCTGACACAAATGCCATAATTATAGATTGGGCCAAGGTCTTTTCTGATAACCTAATCACGGCTATTACGAATTACCGGTCTGAAAGATCCATGTCTCAAAGGATCTATTCTCCTTTTTACCTATCCGCATATGTTATGGATTCGATTTGTTATGTGTCTAAATTTCTTGTTATGGGTTGGAAATGGACAACTCAAGGCCCATTACCCATCCATGTCTATCATAAGATATTATGGGACTCCCAGTTCATTCCACATTTCAACCAAATTTGTCACGGGCTTATCCTACCCTTGCATAGAATGTTATATGATAAAGACCCCCCGAGGTGCTCACCTGAGGCATAGATAGATATCATCCCCATCGCAAGATGGTTCAGGGAGGAATTATTCACCTATGTTAGAATATTTGGAAGCACTGTCCCCCCCCCATGTTCTACCTTTGTATATCCCTGATAAACTTCTGGCTTGAGAAATTGCATATCAAACCTGTTCAGAAGGCGGCCTAACAAAGGATTTAAAGGACAAGAAGAAGGCTATATGGCCACAGTTTCTTGTGGTTTGTGGGGCCTTTTCGCTGTTCAATGTAGGTCATGCGTTTACAGAAATACAGAATATAACATGTCTGCAGTTATTTAAAATCCCGACAAGACCATTTGACCTAAATGAAATTGCTCAGAATTTCACAACTACAGTCAAGGTGAAAGTGTTCTTTGGAAAAAAGGATTTATTTGATGACTTATTCCAAAATAAAGGCTCGCTTCAAGAAATTTTGCGGGAAGCCCAATGGCAATTATCTCCAAAAGACTTTCAAAATTCCGTGGTATATAGGGAAAAACGATTGGCCACTATTCCTTTAGAAAAGCTACGATTACCTGCTAGAGAACCAACTCCAAGCATTAGCCTCAATGGAAATTCAACCAGTTCCAGATCTAAATCTAAATCTGCACAAGAAGTATCTGAACATTCTAAAAGATCCGGGAACGTCCAAAATAAGAACGAAGAGGCAGCTAAAGACACGACTCAGTCAATAGAAATTCCACAATAGCAAGTTATTACCTGCCCGCAAAAAGATCCTCCCTCTCTCATCATCAAATCACCACCTGTCATAACCGAGCTAGATAAGGAATGGGAAACCTTAAATGAATTGATCAATCTTGAAGGACAAATCCCGAAAACACCTACGAACAATACTCATATTGCAGAAGGAGTAATCCCAACAATGCTCAGCAATATCTCAGAAAAAGAACATGCTCCTATCACTCCATCTTCTGAGCTTGTACTTAATATAGAAGAAATTCCTCCTCTTGACATCTTTTATAGTCCTCAACATAAAGCAATAGTAAGAAGACAGAGAAAGAAAAGGAAATTAGAAAATACACTACATCAAGACGCTGAGCAATTGGACATCTTATGGAAAGACCCCAGCAGTAATCCAACTAAAAATCTCACTAAATTGTCTCAGATCGCAGGAGCATATGCTTCTGCGACTATTGACAAAGCATCAGAAGTACAACAATTGTTAAAAGAACAAGAAGATCAAATATAGTTACTGCAACAACAATTGCAACAAGCCAATACTAATAATGAGGCACACAAACAGCTTGAAAAGTTGCAAGAAGATTTCCAACAAATGCAAATAGGTTATCAAAGAAGTCTCGATGAGAAAGGAAAACAATTGCAAAATTTACAAGAGATGCATAAAAACGAGCCTAAGCTTACAGAGTTTATTTCAGAATCTATTGCCTTGAAAGAACAACTACTGCAGCAACAAGAAGTGTTGGAACAAAAGATATCACAATGGAGTTACTATTGCGAAATGAGTGATAAGATCACTAATCAAGTGGTCGAGTTACGAAGCGACTATGTTCTGGTTGACAAACAAGTGACTAATTATTTGACTTGGCAGGATGAAGATGAAGGAAAAGAGGCAGGCGCACCCAGCATAAATGAGAATCATAAAGAGTTGCTCTTTAGTAAGTGGGATGATCAAATCAAAGAAGCAGAAAAAGCAGCAGGAATGGCAGCGACGACAACAAGTATTCTCATTGACTATATAAATGAGAATTTGCACAGAGCAAATTTAATTGTTGAAACTACTCCGGGATATTTACCAAACAAACCAAAATTAGAGGAGGGTTGGAAGCAGAAAGCACAAGAAAAGGAAAAATAAATCCAAGTACTAAAAAGATTAAATTGGGAATGTTACTGGACATATTTGGTAAAACCACATAGTCAGTGGATGACTGTGAAATTTATCATAAATGCGGCTGAAAAAGTGGTGCCAGCACTCATCGATTATGTTTTCTCAGCCCAGCTCAAATCAAAAGTTAGCCAACCGACTCTCCTTAAACAAATGTTGAATACATGCAGCTTTAAAGACCAGATACAGAAATAGTTTACTTTGGAATTTTATTTTTGCTTCAAAATTAGATTAGAAAAAGGGTGTTCATTTGAAAACCGCATCCTGATTTTTTGTAAGTAAACTATTATTATATTTAGTTAGTAGTATTTAAACCCTTCTCATGCATTTAGAGAAGGGTCCAGAAATTTGTCAAAAACTTGCCCTCAGAACATGCACTTTTGCACCCTCAGAGGAGGTTTAGATGAATGAACGGATCAAGATTTATTGATGTTTGCATTTGGTATCTACTACTGATGTTGCACTTCTATACTCTTAGTAGATATTAGGACAAGGAGAGATAAATCATTGTTGCTTGAAGCTTATGAGTAGGACCAATCATAAATGGTACTTTTATCTCTTGACCATTTCTTCTTATATTCTTAAAGCAATATACAATTTTTAGTTGTTTATATGTTATTACATGAATGTTTGTGTTACCATTTGGCACTTTTGTACAGTGGAGCCATTTATTTATGTTTAATGTGTGAATAACTTATTATGCGAATGTTTGTTCACAACTATTTTGCCTAACTTTTTATGCAAAGTGGTTCATCTTAATTGATTTGCATTCGTTTATATCGCTGAATGATCTTTATTACCAGTTATTATTTGAAATCTCTTTCGATCGCATAATAGAAGAATTACATCCCGGGTTAGCATTAGATTAGATGTGTTGTTTTCATTAGATTACAATAGCAGAGAGTTTAGATTAAAGTAGTTTATGAGTATAGTGAACTTTTAGATCAGCAACATCCAATTCTGCACACACACACACCCTTAGATTGGGAAACTGGTCCCATTATCCCCAGTTGGACCCGCTATACCAAACGGATAAGGAGCTACCAACCAAGGTCCGGACCTGGCGGGTATCCCCCTTATTGTCGACCCGATTTTTGGGGCTTCAACATATTTGGCGCTGGAAGGAGGGCCTGAACATGTCGTCTGTTGGAGTTGTGGACAATTGTGATATTTGAATTAGGATGACTTCTCTCAAACTTCCCATTTGGAGTTGTATCCATGTTTGCGCCTCTTCCAACACCCCACCTGAAGTGGTAAGACTCTTGTCTCAGGTAAAATTCAATGGTAAGAGTAATTCTTCTGCTTTTAATCATGCCCTTCAATTTATTCAAAATGATTTAATTTCAAACGTCCAAGGAATTGATGAAGGCA
Source organism: Pinus taeda (assembly GCA_000404065.3). Classification (NCBI taxonomy): domain Eukaryota; kingdom Viridiplantae; phylum Streptophyta; class Pinopsida; order Pinales; family Pinaceae; genus Pinus; species Pinus taeda. Next base: position 43,952 of record APFE031394285.1, read on the forward strand.
TTTTATGCAGAATTTTTACTCTCACATTCACAGCGGAAGCAAGAAACTGGTGTAGATCCCTCCCAGTTGCCTCAATTCACAGCTGGGACCAATTTGTCAAGGCTTTCATTTGTAAATTTGATTGCTATGATTATGATCAGGTATATGATGAAATTGAATATCTACGAAAAGAAGATGAATCTGTTGGGGATTTTAATATGCGATTTCATCTTATTTGTCTAAAATATGATATTGAGAATGAACTCATGAATGAAGAATCTTCAGATTTTGTTGAGCATAACTATTCCCTGCCTCCTATGCCCGATCCAACAGAAATTAGTCCAAGTCTTGTTCCATTTTCTTCTAATATGAATGAAAATTCCAATTTGAATATGTGAATCACTCATGATGAAGAAACTTCCCAAAGATTAGGAGACATGCCTGCTCTAATACAAGAGGACACAAGAAAGAATGTTGAAAGAAAGCCTACCTTGGAACCAGAAAACAACTTGGAGACAATGTTAGATAATATCATTGCAAGTCGACAAATGCAGATGTCAAGGTTAGAATAGCAATCTAATTCTCTTTCGGAAAATACGAACACACAAAGGTATGATCTAAGGCCTAATGTCTACAATGAATGTGATGAACAAGAATTTTTTCACGATGATATTTTCAAATGCATTGTTTCAGAGTCACATTTTTCTCTTTATCCTGATGTTTTTAGTGATGATAATTTTCTTCCCCTCAGTATTAATGATATCCAAAAAAGTACAGAGGATTACCCAAATGAATCACCATTAAGATTTCAAGATAAAGAGACAGCTATAGAACCCCCTTTTGCCATTTACAAACATGAACGACTTAACCTTCCCTTTTTGAATATACTGGATGAAAAAGAGAAATCTAAGGAATCCTGCGAAGTCATTTATGATAGCTACTTCGCTGATGATAATGTTTATTTATCTCAAGTAACTAAACAGAGCTCAGATAATGAGAGATATTCTAATTCAAGTATTATACCAGCCAATCCTCATTTCAGAGTGACGGATCATTTGCATGATTTTACTATCCAAGACAATATCCCGTTCTATGATTCATATCATGAGCAAACCACCATGCCTGTTCCCAATCATAATTTGTTTTCTGATTCACAAGATGAAATTCAAAATTACTCAGATCCCATAATTATGGCCAGTTCTTGTGGAAAAGAAGATATTTCAAATCAATCCCAGTTGTGTTATAACATTAGTTGTACAGATAATCATTACATTCTTTCTCACCTACATCCATTTTGTATAAAATCGGATTGTGTTTTAAATTTTCAGACTTTTGATAGATTGCTATGGTATATTGAGCACCTTATCAAAGAACATTCGAGAGATGCATTACGATTTTGGAAAATTGAATTGTGTCATGGACGTATAGAACTTTTTCAATTCCAAGATCAATCAATATTAGCCTTCCTTAAAAAACTTCTATGTCATCCAAAAAATCATCAACGAGAGAAAGTATTTTTGGAAACTTGCCAGTAATTCACGATAATTGATAATTCTCTTTTGGGAAAATTCCATCTATTATTCATTGTTTTTTTTAGTGATTTATATGTGGAAACTTTCCTTTTACGAGAAATTGCTAAAAGCTTGACTTTAATACATAATAGATTTCAGGCCATTAAAATTAAAAGCTCATATTCACAAACTAGCCTGTCATCTTTCCTATTGAACGATCACCAATCCATAACAGAAATTCATCTTGATTTTTATGATCCAATAGGTATCCAATTGGAAAGAAGATTTCATAAAGAAGAAATTTCAGGCAGAATTTCGACTGAAGTTACACTTTCTAATTCCACATTCAATGTTGACAGTCCAAGAAAAGTTTTATTCTTAACACTGATGTTTAAAAGGTACATACGTGTAGAAATAAAAATGAAAAGATGGTTTTACTAGAAATATCATTTTACCTAGTCATTTTTTTTGTATATAGTTAAAATAGGAGTAGGAGTAATTTAGCTAGGTTATTAGGTGGATAATTTATTTTTTAAAAGTTTATAGGAAAAATAAAAGAAGAAATTATCCCTATTATGTACATAATCCAAGGGAATAATTACCTCTCATTTCTTTAAATATTTTTCCCCCTAATAAAATCTGTTGTGGTTAACAACATTTGACATTTACTAAAGACACCATTTCTCTTTTAGATTTTGAACTTTTGCTTGTATAAATAGCAAATCTTTTGGAAACTTGATCTTTATTATTATTAGATGCAGTTAAAAACTTTAACCCAGATATGATACTAGTTTCAACTTCAAAAAAATTGATGAAAGTAATCTTTAGTGAAGAAATTGTTTTATATTAGCACAATGAAAGGTATCAATAAAAAAATGAAGATTCTCTGTAGAACAGCCATTTCCAAAAAACTCTAATATTCTCGTCCAGAACTTTCTTAAGGAAAAAAAATGACTTCCTCACTGCTAGAGAAAATCGCAGCATTCAGAGGAAAAATCCATGAATACACTTTATCTTAAAGAATAAGAGGTCTCATCACGAACCGGCTTATCATGATCACAGATATTATAACTTGCTGACTTTGCCAATACTGCCCACCAAAACAGGGCAATGACTCAAGATTATTGAAATCAAAAGACAAGGGGTCTCATCACGAGCCAGCTTGTTTAGCAAAAGTTTAAATCAAGTGAATGACTGTGTCATAATTTGGCTACCAAAACAAGACATTGTTCTTTAAGAATAAAAAGAAAATCAAAGCAATAAGTGTCAATATGGGTTTTTCTTTGAAAGTTGTAGATCACCTTAAGCAGGATAAAGGATCATTGCTGGGTAATAGGTAACCCTGTCGAGGCTATGGACGCCTGCTGGTAGCAGAGGCTCTACCTACGACAAATGAGCATATTTAAAACTGGTTCATAGGGAAAAATTTATTTTATCTTTACAAGACCAAGTAATGGTTGATGTAAATGCAAGGACAAGCTGAGGCAGCAAATAATCAAAATAGAAAGAAGTTGAAACAAAATATCGTTGACAGTTTAGAGCATAATGTGCTTTATCTTTCAATAATAAAGATTAAAATTTCTAAAAAACTTTCTGCTTTGGATGTTTGAAAAGTTCAAAAGAAAAGCAGAGATAAATGGTTCTCCCAAGTGAATCGCCAATTGTTGTGGCTAGCAACAACCCCTCCCCCCCCCCCCCCCCCCCCCCCCCCCCGCGCCCCTTTTTCATTTAAGTGTTATCCAGAATACTAAATGAATGGGGACCCTTAGTTAAAGTTTTGGAAAAGCAATAGCTTCCTTTCTTCAAAATAAGGTTACCATCCTAAGCTTAGGAAGATCTTTTGAATACTTTAAAAACCTAAGTTTATAATAAGAAAAAGTCTTTAAAAAAAAAAGCCGCATCATAAAATGATAGTAAAGTACCATCATTTGGCTATCGCATCGCAATAGAAAAAACTAATAAGAAAAACTTCAAGATTTACCGATTTGCTATAACACTGATCATGAGATTGCATATCACAGGAAATGGGCTAACGAAATTTGGCAAACGTAAAACTTTTACGATCTGCGATGATGCGATATCGCGATAAAACGATGGTTGCGGTATTAAGCCAAACCAGCTCCGTGACATTATATTTGCGATAGTGTGATAATGCGATAATGCGATGTCGTGATCTGAGAATTTGTGAAGCAAATCGCAAAATCACTCCATCGCGAATCTTTCGGGCACGCTATTCAAGAAAAGCCACTTACCATAATCTGAATCAAGATCATGCACTTTAAATGTTAACAAAGGGATTAGTTGTTAGTTATTAATGAAATATGGACGCGTGCTTTTCAAAGAATTACTTCACGTAAGGTGACATATTTGATGTATCTGTTGCATTTAAAACTCTCCCATCACCTTTCTTGAGCTGTCATTTCCATTTCACTTGTGAGCCGCAGGAACAGAGAACGGAGGACTATACAAAGCAATACACAGGAAGAAATGGGAAAGAAAAAAAAATCTCAGAGCTCCGAGGTGAAGGGAATGGCACCTTTATATACAAACACAGCTTGCAACAGAGACATAGGGATATCAACATGGGAAGGCATGTACAGACTACTTGAAGAAGAAAACCCCAGAATAATGAAGGTTACCGCTGGCTCAGACTCACAGGGTTCTTCCGAAGCATCCCTAGAAGAATTACTAGCATGCTCATTCCTACATAGGATAGCAGCAAGGCCCAAAATTCTCCCATATCACAGCTATTATCAATTACCGGTCTGAAAGATCCATGTCTCAAAGGATCTATCCTCCTTTTTACCTATCCGCATATGTTATGGATTCAATTTGTTATGTGTCTAAATTTCCTGTTATGGTTTGGAAATGGACAACTCAAGACCCATTACCCATCCATGTCTATCATAAGATATTATGGGACTCCCAGTTCATTCCACATTTCTACCAAATTTGTCATGGGCTTATCCTACCCTTGCATAGAATGTTATATGATAAATACCCCCCGAGGTGCTCACCTTAGGCACAGATAGGTATCATCCCCATCGCAAGATGGTTCGGGGAGGAATTATTCACCTATGTTAGAGTATTTGGAAGCACTGTCCCCCCCCCCATGTTCTACCTTTGTATATCCCTGATAAACTTCTAGCTCGATAAATTGCATATCAAACCTATTCAGAAGGTGACCTAACAAATGATTTAAAGGATAAGAAGAAGGCTATATGGCCACAGTTTCCTGTGGTTTGTGGGGCCTTTTCGTTGTTCGATGTAGGTCATGCGTTTACAGAAATACAGAATATAACATGTCTACAGTTATTTAAAATCCCGGCAAGACCATTTGACCTAAATGAAATTTCTCAGAATTTCACAACTACAGTCTAGGTGAAAGTGTTATTTGGAAAAAAGGATTTATTTGATGACTTATTCCAAAATAAAGGCTTGCTTCAAGAAATTTTGCGGGAAGCCCAATCGCAATTATCTCTAGAAGACTTTCAAAATTTCGTGGTATACAGGGAAAAAAGATTGGCCACTATTCCTTTAGAAAAGCTACGATTACCCGCTAGAGAACCAACTCCAAGCATTAGCCTCAGTGGAAATTCAAGCAGTTCCAGATCTAAATATAAATCTGCGCAAGAAGTATTTGAACATTCTAAAAGATCCAGGAATGTCCAAAATAAGAGCCAAGAGGTAGCTAAGGACACGGCTCAGTCAATGGAAATTCCACAACAGCAAGTTATCACCTGCCCGCAAAAAGATCCTCCCTCTCTCATCATCAAATCACCACCTGTCATAATGAGCTGGATAAGGAATGGGAAACCTTCAATGAACTGATCAATCTTGAAGGAAAAATCCCCAAAACACCTACGAGCAATACTCAGATTGTAGAAGGAGTAATCCCAACCATAGTCAACAATATCTCAGAAAAAGAACATGCTCCTATCACTCCATCTTCTAAGCTTGTACTTAATATAGAAGAAATTCCTCCTCTTGACATCTTTTATAGTCCTCAACATAAAGCAGTAGTAAGAAGACAGAGAAAGAAAAGGAAATTAGAAAATACATTGCATCAAGACGATGAGAAATTGGACGTCTTATGGAAAGACCCCAATAGTAATCCAACTGAAAATCTCACTAAACTATCTCAGATCGCAGGAGCATATGCTTCTGCAACTATTGACAAAGCATCAGAAGTACAACAATTGTTAAAAGAACAAGAAGATCAAATATAGTTACTGCAACAACAATTGCAACAAGCCAATACTAATAATGAGGCACACAAACAGCTTGAAAAGTTGCAGGAAGATTTCCAGAAAATGCAAATAGGTTATCAAAGAAGTTTGGACGAGAAAGGAAAACAATTACAAAATTTACAAGAGATGCATAAAGACGAGCCTAAGCTTACAGAGATTATTTCAGAATCTATTTCCTTGAAATAACAACTACTGCAGCAACAAGAAGTGTTGGGACAAAAGATATCACAATGGAGTTACTATTGCGAAATGAGTGATAAGATCACTAATCAAGTGGTCGAATTATGAAGAGACTATGATCTGGTTGACAAACAGGTGACTGATTATCTGACTTGGCAGGATGAAGATGAAGGAAAAGAGGCAGGCGCACCCAAGATAAATGAGAATCATAAAGAGTTTCTCTTTAGTAAGTGGGATGATCAAATCAAAGAAGCAGAAAAAGCGACAGGAATAGCAGCTACGACAGCAAGTATTCTCATTGACTGTATAAATGAGAATTTGCACAGAGCAAATTTAATCACTAAAACTACTCCGGGATATTTACCAAACAAACCAAAATTAGAGGAGGGTTGGAAGCAGAAAGCACAAGAAAAGGAAAAAGAAATCCAAGTACTAAAAAGATTAAATTGGGAATGTTACTGGACATATTTGGTAAAACCGCATAGTTAGTGGATGACTGTGAAATGTATCATAAATGCGGCTGAAAAAGTGGTGCCAGCACTCATCGATTTTGTTTTCTCAGCCCAGATCAAAGCAGAAGTCAGCCAACCGACTCTCCTTAAACAAATGTTGAATACATGCAGCTTTAAAGACCAGATACAGAAATAGTTTAGTTTGGAATCTTATTTTTGCTTGAAAATTAGATTAGAAAAAGGGCGGTCATTTGAAAACCGCATCCTGATTTTTTGTAAATAAACTATTATTATATTTAGATAATAGTATTTAAACCCTTCTCATGCATTTAGAGAAGGGTCCAGAAATTTGTCAAAAACTTGTTATCAGAACATGCACTTTTGCACCCTCAGAGGAGGTTTTGATGAATGAACGGATCAAGATTTATTGATGTTTGCTTTTGGTATCTGCTAATGATGTTGCACTTCTGTACTCTTAGTAGATATTAGAACAAGGAGAGATAAATCATTGTTGCATGAAGCTTATGAGTAGGACCAATCATAAATGGTACTTTTATCTCTTGACCATTTCTGCTTATATTCTTAAAGCAATATACAATTTTTAGTTGTTTATATGTTATTACATGAATTTTTGTGTTACTATTTGGAATTTTTGTACGGTGGAGCCATTTATTTATGTTTAATGTGTGAATAACTTATTATGCGATATGTTGTTCACAACTGTTTTGCCTAACCTTTTATGCAAAGTGGTTCATCTTAATTGATTTCCATTCTTATAATCACTGAATGATCTTTATTACCAGTTATTATTTGAAATCTCTTTAGATCGCATAATAGAAGAATTACATCCTGGGTTAGCAAGATTAGATGTGCTGTTTTCATTAGATTACAATAGCATAGAGTTAGATTAGAGTAGTTTAGATAGGAACTTTTAGATCAACAACATCCAATTCTGCACACACACACACACCCTTAGATTGGGAAATTGGTCCCATTATCCCCAGTTGGACCTGCTATACCAAACAGATAAGGAGCTGCCAACCAAGGTCCGTTCTGGGCATGTATCCCCCTTGTTGTCGACCCGATTTTCGGGCCTTCAACAAAGCTGTAAAGAATGTAGTGGAATGGAAAATATTACTTAGGCAACCCTTCAATATTTTCTACTAATATGTCTGTGCATGTACATATGAAATTAAGAGCATTGTTGAATACAAAGTTTCCTTTTTCTCTTGCCTCCATTTTGACAAATCAGTGTGAAATCAGTGTCACTTTGAATCTCCTTTCCTGTGTGGATGTTTTGAAAAATCAATGTGAAATCAAAGTCACTTTGAATTTCCTTTCCTGCGAGGGATCACATCCATAGTTGATTAGTAAAAGATAATCTACTATATATTATGTTCAAGAAACTAACTACAATCTACAGTGGAAACAAGACCTCAATTCTTATTCTGAATTTGAATATCTCAGGACAAGATAAGAGATAAAAATTAATATGGCCTTAGTAGCTAGAAAACAATCGCTTCATCATTACAAAACCACCTAGATTTCGGCACTTAATTTAAATAATGGCACTAGTTGTAGTGCTTATTTGCATTAACACCATGGAAAAGGAGCAACAATGTTTAAAAGCACACTTACTGGAAAATTTGTAACGTTCTGAGAATATTTAATGATAGCATCTGAACCTCGTAGTTATGGTGGGGAAACTAGGGAACCCAAATCTTGGAAGATATCTCATACCAAATCTGAGAAAAAATAAAAAAGGGAAAACATAAAAAGCTATAAATCAAGCAATGAATTGTTTACAAATCAAATACAATTCCTTTAAGTAACAGTTAAATTGTGGTGATATATTTAAATATTTAGTAAGAGGGGAACTTCAAACCATGGAATATTACCTTTGTCATTACTGTCATCCCTCAATGACTGAGATTACAAATCAATAATTATGGAAAGATTGTAATAAATTCTATGAAATAGTAAAGCATAACCTCTATTTTCAAGCAACAAAATCAAGACATTGTTAGATCAAGAGACATAATTGATACATACTCAATGAATCAAGTCCTTGCATGGCACAGGCTTGTTTCACAGCCTCTATTTTCTCAATAAAAAAATCAAGACATTGTATATGGTTATTTCCAAAAGGAAATTGCGTTCTAATTTGGAAGACGATCTTATCAAAAGACATGGATTTATTCAAAGCTACAAAGCATAATGGGTTACTAAAAAATTAGTTGGAATATGGGATCATGATACTTAAATTGAAAAAATATGCTTTCCTTTTAGAAACATTACAGTTATACAATGTTTTTTGAAAGCATTAGAATTTGAAATTGGGCCTTTCTATCAAGACAAATTTTCATTAGCATAATGTACTTTTCTACCTAAAACATTGTAGATATCCAAGAAAAACTTGAAAAGCATAAGAGAACTTAGCATAGTGTACTTTCTTTCCTTCCTTAACATTCTTAAAGAGTTTAGGTTCCCCAAGTCATCAAGTAACTTTCGAAGGAAATGACAGTTAGTAATAGTCCAATTCACAACTGAAGATGTGTGACAAATACGAGGGGGCATCTCCTCCAAATCACAAAAGTGCTCTAGGTTGAAATCTAGCATTATTGGAAGCTTAATGCTCAACTGGGTGTTATTGGACCCAGACATTTTTCCAATCTTCACTAAAAGCTTAAAGATAGCTTCTCTAAGTTCTACATGACTTTACTATGCTCTTGAAGTGGGGGCACATGCAACCTCTCCAAGTGAATAGTCTTAAATTAAGTGAAGATAAGGTCAATAGATCATGCAGTGTGGATCTCTTTAACCCATAATTGAATACTATGTCTCTTTTCAACCCATAATTGAATACTATTAGGAATTTCTAATTTTTCATGAAACTCAAAAATATTGGAAGAAAGTATTTGCTTCCAGAAAAGAGTAAAACTAAAGCCTCTACTTGAGGACAATTGATGTCACACCACTAATACTTCTTCATGGAATCTGTATAGGTAAACCACAAATGCAGAATTCCATTAGAATATTGTGTTTATTGAATACACAAATGAAATCATTGCATTTCTTTAAGATATCTTTTGAAATCAAAATTACGGAAATTACATATCAATAACCTAGTGGGTGTAGGATAAAATTCACCCATGTCATTCATAGAAAGCATGAGAAAAAACCTAATACTATATATAAAATCAAGAAAAATTCAAATTCATCACTTCTAGGGACCTCATAACCACCCTGCCAATACACAAGTATGTTCTTGTTTGCAATTAGAAAAATTACCCAAATTACAATCTGTTTACTCCAACCTATGTTGGAAAGTTATAGAAGGATGACTAGTACAATCAATCCATTCCTTTTAATATACTTGTCCAATGTCTATGCTTTAACCATTCACCTTAAGATGTGTTTACAATATAATTTCCTAAGTCTAGTTAATATCTTCATTACCATAAAAACCAACCTATATCCATCTTAACTCCACATCTACCATTCTTAGGGGGATGAAATCTATTTATCCCTCTGAGCACTTGGTAGACCCGGAATTAAGATGGATCTAAGATGATAGAATTTCCCTTCTAAATAGTCTATTCTCACATGAATACCATGGTATTACCATGGGTCAATACCATGGGTTATCATAAACCTGGAGCTTAAAAATTACTATTACTAATTTATAAAAGTTAATAAAATTAATAGTTGATTTTTATTTTATTTTTTATTTCACCAAGCTAAAATGTTTAACATACATTAAATTTTATAACATCGATTTTTACTTTCTTTTCCACCGCCCGAGGGGTTCATATTTTTTTCACTCTATGCTAGTTTGCATATCACGATATTTGATACCTCTCGGGGGTTAGTAGATCCAGAGTAAAGATGGATCTATGCTGGTTTAGTTCTCAATACCATGGGTCAATACCATGTACCATTTTTATTTTTATTAATACTAATGTTAGGGATAATAATGTTTTTTTGCATGGTATTAATAATAATCTAGCCCATGGTATTTGTCCCATAGTATTTTTCCCATAGGTTTCACCTAAATATAGTGACTTATGGAGTAAATAAAAAATGTTTTATTTGTTTACCATACCTCTCATTTATTTATATTTTTTACCTCTTTTACAAATATGGTATTTGGCCCATAGGATTCACTTAAATAAAACCTCTTTTTTGAGCCTTCATAAATAGAACAAGGGTTATGGACTAAATATAAAAAGAGGTTTCATTTATTTACCATACGTTTAGTTTATTTATATTTTTATTTACTTACCATACCTCCACTTTACTTATATTTTTATTTTTTTACACCCTTGCATGTATATAAGGTGACTTATGGAGTAAATATAAAAAAATGTTTTATTTATTTACCATACCTCTCATTTATTCATATTTTTATTAATTTACCATACCTCTTTTATAAATATGGTATTTGGCCCTTAATATTCACTTAAATAAAACCTATTATTGAAAATTAGGGCGAATGGAAGGTTGTAACTCCTAATTTCAAGGGCTAAACTTACCTTTTTTACCCTCTCCCTTAAAATAAGGTAAGGTGGGCTATTTGAAGTTATTTGTAAAAATGTACTATGATACAAAATCTTCGCCCACTAAAAATTTAAAACCCCTTAATCCAAAGGGCAAACATTTCCATGTTTGCATCTTGATCAGCAGCTTGTCCATCACCATCAACCTAAAACATATCACAAAATTCAAAAAAACAATATTTTGCAATTCTCCTTTGATGATTTCTCCTAAATTTTCTTGAGACTCTTTCAATTTACTTTGAAGACCCATTTTCTTTGTCTACTTTCTCCATCGGGTTTATGGCTCACCATACAAATCAATCAGTCTCCTCTTCAGGAAAATATGCTTCTCTAGCCCACTATGAGCAGGTTTGTTCCATGTTTAGGCAACACTTAGAAGACCAAAGTTCTCTTGTTTCTATTCCAAATAGATGTTCCTGGCACCAGATCACACAGCTAGTTCAAATTCCAAAAAAAATAAAACGCCTGAATCTTCTCGTCCTTGTGCAATTACAGATTACACAAGTAGCTCCACACAGTTGTAGCATAGGTTGACTCTTTGCCTCCTCTTTTTCTTTAATTGGAAAACCTAAATTTTTAATTAAAGAACCAAAAAACTTTTAAATAAACATCCATATTTCCTTCTTTAATTAAGAAAAAATAGTCATGCTTTTATGCATTACAAAAAAAACTTTCAGATATGTTGTTGCAATATCATCAACTCCTCCTTGGTAGCCTTTCTATCTTATGGCCATTAATCTGTGACAAAAAAGAACTTTCAGATATGTTGTTGCAATATCATCAACTCCTCCTTGGTAGCCTTTCTATCTTATGGCCATTAATATGTGACAACTCTTGGATCGTTTCCATTTAACCTTCTATGCACAGTGCTAATAGTATGAATCATAGTGTGAGCCAAAGGTCTATCCAAACTTGCAGTCCACCTTTCTAGAAATACCAAGAAGCAGAGGCATCCAACAACATTCAAACGATGGATTAAGACATGGAATAAAACTATTTCAATATCAACAGGTGATGATTTCTTCAATGTTGGCAAAAAAACTGTTGCATCTCCGCTTCACTTAACTGTTGTGCACATCCACCAATCATCCACCAAACAACTAAAAAGAAAACATAGTAGGATACATTGATTCTCACTAACTGCTTCCTCATACAGAGTCTCTACGGATATTTAGTGCAGAACCCAGGCTACCAAACACGGTGGGTTGCTACTAAGTGGATTCAAGAGAGGACCAGAAGTAGCTGGTCATAAGCCTTCATATTGTAGTTAGGATTGTTTGCAGTATGGTCTTTATTAAGTTTCCTTTAAACCACCATGGAATTGGATATTCCGCTGATGGAGCTGTCAAATAATGAATAGCTACAACTCTATCAAACCAGCAAACCACACCCAAGCCGGTCAAACACCTTTATGGGATTCACCAAATCCATGCTCCATGTTGCTCGATCTGAACTCCTTGCAGCTCCCGAGTAAGTCCAGCATCCTCAGCTTCCATGCAGGCCTCTACCCAGACCTCAATACACATCGCCACCATGATTTTTTATTTAGGAAACCCTGATATGTTGAGGGGAAGCAGAATCACCACAACCAACAACACGTCAATCGGAGCCATAAATTACTCAGGAAGATTTTCAAGACGAGTCATCCTCTTGTTCAATTCCTCGATCTCGTCTACCTCATCCCAGTTTAGTAGTGATTTGGCCTCTAACATAGAAACCTCATAGATTCGTGGTCGGAGGTACCTATCAAACAGGTTTCAAACAAGTCCGCTTTTGTTGTTGCGACCATGGGATTCACTTCCTCACAGGTTGCACTTAATCCAACAGCCAACCTTGTTGTGCTCTACAGCCACAGCTTCCTCTAGAGGAAACCTTCTATTCTCCACATTGGGTCATTGATCAGCCTTAAAAAATGTAAGGAGATCCACGATCTCGATGTTAGGAAGCCTCCTCTACACAGCTGCAATTCTCAACTGATCAGCAGATTGACATGCAGATTTGGGCATGCCAATCTCTCATCCACAATTGTTCATTCTCCACTCCATCAAATGACAGGGCCTCCCTTAGGCAGGTGTGAGTTCCTCTCTTCCTCTTCCTCTATCTACGGATCTGACTAAACAACCAATTCGGCCTCCATTGTTGTGCCTCCTTAGCAACAGTGCCCTTCAGCCTAACTTGGTCTCGCTTTACTGAAGAAAGATATGCCACGCAGTTTCCTCAAGTCCCTTCAGAACCCAACAACTCCTCTACACAGCTTCTTAAGATAAAAAGACTGCAAACTTGTTGGAATCACTGCAGCTATAGGTAGCCAAAACGCATCCATTACACAAATGGGCCTCCTAGTGCAAGCTCCTTTCACCCTAGCAGACTCACACAACACACAGTGCCATCCACCATGCCCACTAGGTCCTTCATGTAGCAAGGCTAGGCTCCTCACGTGGCAAGGCTAGGGCAATCTCCCCCTCCTACAGGCAGCCTCCTCAAAAGAAAACGCAGTCCACCGTTTACCACATAGCTTCCAGGTACATGCATCCTTGAAAAAAACACAGCCAGTAAAATCGTCGCAACTATTTACCTTGGATCCATTGCGGTACACCAGAATCATGCGATGATGCGTCACTGAGGTACACCAAAATCCTATAATGATGCAGCAAATAAAAAGCAGGGAAGTCTCCAAGAGTATCGATGTGATTACTCTTCAGCTCCCCTGCGATGACATTAAGTTCCTCAACTCAGCGTACAGGCTTCTCCTTCCTGCAGCTCTGATACCATGATAAAAAACATAGCTTATTAACTAAGCGACACTCCAAGTGAGATACCTGGATAGTGTATAAACACTCGTACACACAATACACTGTTATTCAATCAGGAGAACAACCTAGTACATATAGGCTTTCTCACAATCAGGGTGGTTTCAACCACTCCCTAGATAGTATGACTTGAGACCTAAGCTTAGACCAACTTCTTCTAGTCCTCTCTGGCATCTATGTAGAAGAAACTGGTCATAAGCTATGGCTTATTAATAAGCCTAATCTGTCATTGACATGTCCCTCCCTGTTGATGTGAAGCAAGAATGGCATGTGTAGGCAGGGAAGTATTTATCTTCAATTATCTTCGTCATGGTGAGGTTAATGATGTCTTTGTGCTGAGGTTAATGATAGGATGAGAGATATCAATAAGAGTGGTGAATATGGGGCTTTCTTAGATTTTGAAATGGATGTTTGAGATTTATTTTACAATTAGTTATTTTTTTTCTTTTTTTCAATTAAATTGATTAATTAAAAAAATTATTCTATGAACATGTTTTATATGAAGGTGACTCATGACTTAATGGGCATGTGTTATTAGTAAGTTATGGCCTTGGTCTATGATATTGTAACAAATTCTATTTACAAGTTAAGTCTCTCCATGGTAAGGTGGAGATGAATCTCCAATATAAGAATCTTGTTACATGTTTTTATAAAATGAATATATATTAAAGTCATGTATTAATTCTTTTTATAATTAATAATAATAATAATAATAATCGTTATTAATTAATAAATTTATAATTTAGTTAACTTTTACGATTTTTTTAATCTTGCCAATATGAGATGTATAGTAATGTAAATGTTTTGATGTCTATTTATCCTTTTAATTTATATGGGTGTGGTAGTGTATGTAAAGAGAGAATAGTGAAATATTGTATTCCACTATTTAAGTATAACTTATTTAACCATATCCATTTAAAGTCAACTATGGCTTATTAATCCTTCCAAAACTTATTTAACCATAGTCAATTAATGTCAACTATGGTTTATTAATCCTTCTACCTAATTAGGTTTTTGATTGCCACAAACACACTAAAAACAATTGATATAACACAAAGATTGTGTTAATTTTTTGAAGATGAAAAATAATGCACATCTAGGTATATCAATCATGTTTAATGTGGTTGTGCTAGTAATATAGAAAAAGTAAATTAAAATAATAAAATAATTTTGACATTATTATTTTATATTAATACTATACTCACAAAATTTCTATTATGAAAATAAAAATTTTGATATTAATGTATTTAATTGTGGTTAGCTATGTTTAACCATGCTTGATTTTTATTGACCATGGTTGACCATGATTAGCAATGGTTAACTATGGTTGAAAATGTTTGAGCATATTTGGATATAGTTTATGATGGTTTGACAATGGTTAATTATACTTAATTATTGTTGACCATGTTAGTTGACTATGGTTGATCATATATCATTATGGGAAATAATGGTTGACTATGGCTATGAGGGCTTCACTAGGGAGCAATGACATGCCACATGTGTTCATATTGGGAGATGTATCTTAAGAGAAATATGACATAATATATTAAGTATATAATAGGGGGTAAAGTGTTTTCATATTGGGAGGTACAAAAAATGGAGTTCAAAGTTAATGAAAAAATATAAAGCAGTATAAAAAAGTTAATGAAAAAATTGATACTTACAATATCTAGTGAAAGTAGGGATTTTTTAAATTATGAAGGTGTATTGGGTTTGTGGCAAGGGTTAAATAATGTGATTTCGAGAGGTATTTTCCAATATGTAGTCAAATTAAGCGTATTGTCTAGTATGCCATGAATATATATGATATGTTAGAGGTCTATTGAGTGAAGCCCCCATGATTATGACTAACTTTGATAGACCATTTTTTAATATAACTGATGTTGGCTCATCTTTTTCTAATGGATGACCATGTCTGAATATTATTAATTATAATTAACTATTGTTAACTATGCTTTAGTATCTCTAAAATCCATCCTTAACTTGAATGACTTTCACTAACTATAAAATTTTATTAACTAGGTTTGACTATAATACAATCTGGTTGACTATGTTTAACCTTGGTTGATTATAATTGACATATTTTACTATAGTTGAGTATGCTTACCGTGTTTGAATACGATTGTGAATGTTTGGGCATGGTTGACTATTATTGAAGGGTGATTATGGCTAAACAAATTTTTACCATGTTTAATTATTGTTGATTGTGATTAAGTAAATGTAGAGGATTTTTTACAATAGTTGATTTTCGTTCATCATTGTTGACTTTGGTTTGCAATGTCTTAATATGGTTAGTTATAATTAACAATGGTCAACTGTAGTTGAGTGCGTTTGAAGGATATTCTTGACTTGATTAAATTCTATTGACTATCAGCTTTCATTGACTAAGTTTGACTATACTTGAATTTAGTTGACGACCTTGGTTGACTCTAATAGTGTAACATCCCCCTATTCTACCCCTCCTTATTGTAATGATGGTTGTGATTGTAACACTGGTGTGGAAGGACCATGACAAGCTGAACCTATGATTAAACATATGACATTTATTATTCTTTTTACTCAATTAAGGAAATTGAAGGTTAGATAGCCTTACAAATCCTTGGTCTGAGGTAGGCTTGCTACCCATCTGTATTTCTTAAAGCCATGACCCCTACCAAATAAATTAAAAGACGCAGTTATTGGTGGTGTGCTAGTGGGTTGCACTATTTTCTTTCTTTTTGGGTACCTATTATGTGTTGTCAATAGGTCCATACACACCTAAAGAGGAAGAAAATGGCAAGCCACCACCCAAAACCTAGAAAGGTTAGGATTGGACAGAGGAAAATAATGGATGTTTCATGTTGGGATGTGAAGAAAAGGAATGGATGCACTTTCATAGAGGGATATGAAAGGATTCAAAGGAAAAGAAGATGAGATAACACTAGCTAGAGGGAGGGAGAGGGAAGTTCTTTGAGATATTTTGGGGGCTCGACTCGACTCCTAGCCTACTAGTATACACTAGTTCTAGCTACTATTAGAAGGCATTCAACACTGACGCAAGGAAACATGTATAGTTGTGGAGGTATGGAAGTGTTGATCAAGGGAATAACTAGGATGATTGTTCATTTATAAGCTGGAGGTTGTGCTCTATGACCTTGAGTATGTTCTCTGTTAATATCTAGGGTAGGTTCATTTTGGGAGCCTGGAGGCGAGGAGCTGGATATGCAATCACAAGCCAAATTGAATGAAATTTTGGGTTGTGGCCCTTTGTAAAAAGCTTAGCACGAGACCAAATCAAATCACAATAATTGGATGAATATGGGAGTGTAACATCCACGATTGTACGTCGAGACAAGAGACTCGGGAACTTAGATGTGGGCAAGTCATGGATATGTTGTGAGGAGGTGAAAATACATGAGTAGCGGGATTCATTAGTTGGTATAGCGTGATTTATCATGCAACTCATATTTTCCTTAAAACCATATATAACATGTTTTTACTACAAAACATGAACGATCTTGTTCCTATGGTACCCTCTAATGTAGCCTAAGGTGGCAAGATCCACGTAGGTTGGGCAAGGCTACATAGATTCCATAAGGATGGTGATGATGATATATTACTTACGTGGTGCCTCTATGTAATGACACATGGTAGGTTGAACTGTACCAGTTGGATGGCCAAAGAGTCCATTTTTGGATGACACATGGCACGCCCATAAGATGTCATGTGGCAGGGTGTCATCACCCTAATGTCAATGAGAAAGGAAGATATGAAATTTGGCAGAAGATGATGTGGCCTTCAGGGGGCACCATGGGGCATGAAACATCATCTCAAAGACAAAATGCGCAACATTAAATTTTTGTGTTGGGAAATGGGAAAGTTCCCATTCACGTTATCTGTCTAGTGCCTGAGACACAACACTAGATGAGAAACATTTTTGAAGATTAACATTAAAATATCCATCTTGCTGGACCAATTTGGGAAGGAGTTCACCTCTCCCCTTGGAACAATGGCACATTGGCATTGGGTACGGTTAACATATAGCACTAGATAAAAAAATTTCTAACATAGAATAGGAAATTCAATGTTGCACTAGGATGTTGAACAGGGAATTTTTCAAATGAATAGTGAAGTAGCATGGTGGTGCTATGGTGCGAAGATGTGGTGGAAACCACGTTGGACATTTAGTACATGGAAAGTCCATGTATGACATTTAATAATGCCATGTGTATGTTCTTGTTTATTTTTCAAGGTTAATGAGTAAATCTTTTAATGGGCATTACTCTCAAATTCATATAAAAATGATATCACCAGAAAGCTCTCAACGAGTCGAACACAATGGTGCCATTTTTTTTAGTTTTAAGGAAGTTTGAAAAGGAGGTATTTTGTGACTCCATATTCATAATAAACCTTGAATATCTTGTTAATTTTGATGTAACGGCTTAAACAACCCAAGAATTACCTAAGGGGTTGGTAGGGTCTATCATAAAGTGGTATCATAACATGGTTCAACACTTGGACTATAAGGGATCAATAATAGATGGAATGGGAGCTAAGAGCATGGTTTAATACTTGACCTTAATAGGATTGTATATAGATTATTAAAATTTATTATGATAAAATGTCTTTTATATATGTATGTATATGCTAAGCTTTAAACTTGTATATGTCATGGATGCTAATTTTAGTAAAATTTCGATTCCAAGACTAGTATTGATATGGTTACAAACATGTTGATATGTCCTTATTTCTTGATATATGTGACTAATGTGGGTTTTAGATATGTGAATACAAGAAGACAACCTATGGCATACCAACATGCATAATATTAGCATGACAAGGTAACAAGTCAATATCTTTAAAGTTGATATAAATAACAATTATGTGTGTATGACAACACATAAGGATACACAATTACAACAAGGAATATATGGATGAACAAAAACATGGTACATCATAGCATGCATTGATTCCACGGCGGGTAAGAGAGGAAAAAGTCCCCTAATGGAAAAAAAAAAAAAAAAAAAAAAAAAAAAAAAAAAAAAAAAAAAAAAAAAAAAAAAAAAAAAAAAAAAAAAAAAAAAAAACCATTATGAAGTTGAAAGTTGAGTTGAGGAGTTGCAAGGCAAAAAATAAAAGGCTCATTAGAAGATTAGAAGAGAAAGCAAGATTGAACACAATGTTGCTACAAAATATGTCATACATGCAATAATATTACAATATGTGTCAACCTCTCTATATATACAAGAATGTCATGTTGGAAAGGCTAGAAAGAGACCTCAAAAGGCTACAAGGTTCCCATTCACACCTTTTTTGTAGCGCCTAATGGAAAATGCTTTATGAGAAACTTTTATGGAGATTAACATTAAAATATCCATCTTGTTGGGCCAATTCGGAAAGGAATTCACTTCTTTTCTTCACATAATGCCTCATTGGCACTGAGCACAGTTAATTAAGAGTGCTAGATAGAAATTTCTCTAACATATAACAAGAAATTCATTGTTGCACCATAGAGGTTGAACAGGGAATTATTCAAATGAATTGTATAATGGCATGGTGGTGCTATGGTGAAATGATGTGGTAGAAGCCACACTATACATTGAGTACATGGTGGAACCATGTATGACATTTAGCATTGCAATGTGTCCATTCCTACTGATTTGGGAAGGTTAATGACAAAATATTTAAATGGGAATAACTTTTCATCGAGAGGTCAAATTCAAATAAAAGTTATATCACAAAAAAATCTTGATGAGCCAAACACAATGGTGCCATTTATTTTCAGTTTCAAGGAATTTGGAAAAAAGGATTTTTGTGACCACATTATCATGATAGACCTTCAATATCTGGTTAATTTTGATGTAACACCTTCCACATCTTCAGAATTACCCAAGGGATTGGGAGGTTCTACCATAAAGTGGTATCATAACATTGTTCAATACTTGGACTAGAAAGGATCAATAATAGATGGAATGTGAGCTTAGAGCATGGTTTAATACTTGACCTTTATAGGGATGCATATATATCATTAAAATTTATTATGATAAAATGTTTGTTATATATGTATGTGAATGCTAAGATTTAAACTTGCATATGTCATGGATGTTATTTTTGGTAAAATGTTGATTCCAAGACTAGTAATGCTATGGTTATAAATGTGTTGATATTTCCTTCTTATTTCTTGATATATGTGACTAACATGGGTTTTAGATATGTGAATAGAAGTAGACAACATGCTTCATACCAACATGAATAGTGTTAACATGACAAGGTAACAAGTCAATATGTTTATGTTTGATATAACTAACAATCATGGGTGTATGACAACACATAAGGAGACACAATTACAAAAAGGAATAAAGGGATGAAAAAACATGGTACATCACAACATGGACCAATTCCACCATGAGTTAGAAAGGAAAATTTGCCCCGATGGAATATAAACCACTAGGAAGTTGAAAGTTGAGTTGAATAGTTACAAGGAAAAAAGTAAAATGTCTATTAGAAGATAAGAAGAGAAAGCATGCTTGAACACAATGTCACTATAGAATATATGATACATGAAATGATGTTAGAATATGTGTCAACCTATTGATATATACAATAATGTCATGTTGGCAAGGATAGAAAGAAACCTCAAAAGGTTACAAAGGAAAGAAATCTAGTTTCGTGTTGGAACTATGGCGAGGAACATCTAAGAAAAAATTGTGGAGACAATGAGCAATGGAAGAAAATTCATGCCAATTCCAAGAATATGAACCAAAAACCTATAATGGAAAAATAATTAAGGGAGAATTCCCTAAAGTTCTCTTAAATTTCTAAAAAGTTCCTTATGGAACTATTTAGAGCGGTGTTGAAATTTGAGGTTGCTATAAACCTTGAGAAATAATATGATTAAAATTTTGTTCATATGTTGGTGATGGACACATTGAACACTAGTAATCAAAGCATTGAGTTTGTTGAGAACTAATGGATGATGTAGAATGTGTTGGTTTGCATGTATTTGTTGTTATTATTGACCACGATTTTTTCTTGTTGCTTTTGATTTGTTGACATCGAGCATGATTATTCTTCACTCTGTTGTTGTCATGTGTTTATATTGTGGATTTATTTGTTTTTCATTCTTTCTTCTTGCCTTCTTTGTTATTTTTCCTTGGTTAGTTTGTAGGGTATAGGAAATAAAAGAAAATGGGTTCATGGAGACGAGCTAAATAAAACCCAACTGGAAGTGCAAGACCCTAATTAAACCCTTTACATCAGAAGAATGATAATGGAAGGTGGAAGAAGGTGATAGAGAAACTAAGTGGACCTAGTTGGGTTCACATGAACAAAATAGAAAATGGCATGATAACTATGAAAATAGCATAATAAGGAAGTTTCCCTAATCTCAATATTTTCTAGCATATGTCTGTGTTATATTTCATGAATATGTTAATGATGAAATGAATGTATATGATGGCATTCCATTTAACAAGTGATCCTTTTATAGTCGTCCCAATAGAAGAATGATTAATAAGTGTCTTTTAAAATCTAATGATGATGTGAATGGTATATTTGGGATTACATGATGAGGCCATCCAATAAGATCCCCTGTCATGTAAGGGATCTATCAAGAAAGTATCCAAGAATGAACTCCTACTGTTAATTACTGTTATGATCATCTTCTCATAAAATTTATGTGTTCATGTTTATATTATGTTTATGACACGAAAATTTTGAACATTGTATTAGTCAGTATACTAACATCTAAATGGATTCCTTGGTTAAATCAAGAGGCACATACGTCACTGGGTGATGGCTCAGAGCTAAGAAACCACTCATTGCATATAGTTTGACTGTTATCACCACTAAAGTGTTATCTAGTCACTTATATACCATCTGAACAATAACACCTTCCTTATTGGATGTGTGATGATATGGGAGTGTAATGATAATGGATGTTTGATCATATGGGACTGTGATGATGATGGAGGTGTGGTGGTAAATAATATTCCTATCGATATAATACTACCTTGATGGTAGTTCCCACACTCAATAGGAGGTGAGTGAGAGGGGGGATCTTGTTATGACATATACAAAAAGAGAGAATTATCTCCACCATTGATTGCTTCCCCTGGCGGTGAAACTACTCAATGAGATGGACTTATGGATTTGTATGGAAATTATACATGGAGTAGTATATTTGCATGTTTGGAGGACAAATTTCTCTTACAGACAAGAGAAATCTCCATAGGTTTAGAAACCAAACACTAGAACAAAAAAATGAATACATAGAGACATTATCTAGATTACCCTTAAATCATAGATGTAGGATTGGATGAATGGTATATCTTTCAACATCATTCTCAATGATCCAAGACAATATCTGCAAATATATAAACATACATATTATTAGACCATGTGATACATAAGTGATTTAACATAATATATACAAATGATTAAGGAATCTCTTAACAATCACCATAAAAATGAATGTGGGAAATAAATATGCATTTGAATTAATAAGGAAAAGGAGATGGATATAACCAAATCCTTGATGTTGATATATTCCTCCCAATAGTCCTCAATTCCAACCTTTCATTCAAAACCCTACAATGGATACTTCAGCAGAGTGGAAGTATAGTTTCAAGAGTCAAAAAACCAAAGGTTTTTTTCCTTCGAGTGAATTTTATTTGTAGGCCAAGAATGGAATTTTGAGATCAACTTAGGTATGATTTAGATACAAAATGGAGGGAATGGTCCAATATGGTAGGGATGAGATCCATTATGATAGAAGTTTGAGCCCATATCCTCACCACTTGGAAAGATACATTCATGAGGCTTCTAGAATGGAAGCTTCATAACCCTTTTTATTTTTTAACCCATGTAAGAAGACCATCACGTTGTTTATGAAAGCGAGTTATGATGATGTCACAACACATTTATTATGCAAGATGCAATTTCATAGGTTGTAATACTAGCAACTACGATATTCTCCAAAAATAGGATTTTTAAGGTATGTAATCCATGATTCTTATACTTCATGGAGAGATTTTTCTTCCATCTTTCTTAGGGAATGATGAGAATATTTATTTGGATGGTGAAGATCCAGATTTGGCATCATTTTCTTGGATGTGTAACAAATTTCCCCCTAGTGTACAAATTCAGAAAAGGTGTAATGGTTGAAGTTCTTTATCATGTGAAGGTTCAAATCCAGAAAGAACTCATTGGAGACCTGCAAGTAAACAATTAAGATATTAAAATATAATATCATCATATGATCATCTATGAGGTAGGAATTTCCATACTCATAATACAAGTAACTCTAACCATAAGTATGAAAATGTACAAAGATCCATGTCAATAAATCAAAGTCATGGCCAACAGACATACATGATGGATCCATGCTTGGAAAACTCAGTACAAACATAGCAGCTAGACATACATCATGTATCTATGTTACAATCATGAATACTCAAAACTCCTCATAGTGTGGATATATCATACAACATCCAGGGTCGTCATCTCTATCAACCTCTAGTGTGAATCTAACCATGTGAATAAATGTCTTAAGGCCAAACATGGAAGAAACCATCTCATTACTGGTCAATCATGATAATTTTTAATAGATGTTAGAGGAACCACTGATAATGACAGTGGCCCTTAAGGTACTCTAATAGATTCCATTGGATGTAAATAATTTAGCTAAAGTCGAACACCCATAGCATCATTCTATCGAAGGTTATTGATGTAAACCTAGCGCCGAAAGCAGGGAGACCTACCATTGATGTATGAAAGTTTTAAGCTAATGAAAGGGGTTTCTAAATTAACTTCCCAAATAATTTTCTAAATTTGATAGGAAGTGATTCGTCATAGGAGGGCCTTGGTGTGTTCCCCATCAGCGACACAAAATAGGTGTCAAGATTTGAAGTAGAAAAAAAATAGGAGTGACTCGGGGCTGATTGAAGGATGGTCGACATGATAGGCTTTAAGGACTGTAAAACGGTTTTACTAAGGTTGAAATTCTCTTTAACATATTAACGAGATGAAAATGTATTGGAATCACTTGACTGAAAATGGGACAAGAGACTCATATGAATACTTTCATTGAGCCATAATTGAGAGACAAGTGGATTTCCCAACCTAAATACAAATAGTGATGGAGTGTCATGTTCAAGAGTGATTTGGTGCATTTTGAAATACAAAATTTTATATACATATTTCCCAATTTCCAAAACCAATTCTAGAAAGTAGACCTTTATTTTTATTTTTAGGCCAAGCTTGGGTAACTCCAGAAATGAATTATTTTCATTAAGAGAAATTATTTATATATACATTGAGAGGGAGACCCTTGGAATTCATATTCCAGTGTTTCTTCACCTTCTCATTTGTGTATTTACAATAATTTCCAAATCCCTAAATATTAGGTGTTAACATTCCTCCTTTAATTTGAAGAGATATCAGTGAGTCCAAGCATCATTCTAAAACTTTCAAACTTTTCCCTTCCAAAAATTTTGGTGAAGAAGTATGAAATCTTCTCATTTGTGGACCAATGGTGTAGGTGAATAGTCTTGGCCTAAAGATGATGTCAAATTATATGATACTCTGTAATGATATGCTTGGTTTAGTCATGCAATTTTGGGTTCTTGGCCAAATTTATTGTAGAAGTATTGTCAATCAAAATAGTAGTAGAATGCACTTGTTTCTCCTGCAAATATTCAAGAATTTTCCTAAGCCACACAATTTCTTTTATTTCTTATCCAACTGCCACATATTCCACCTCTATTGTGGAATTTTTTGGAACTAACTTTTTATGTGACCTCCAAGAGACAACTCATGGTCCAACACTCATATCAAAACTTGAAGTAGATATTCCATTTTCCTTATCTCCATCAAAATATGAATCAGAGTATCCAATCAAGCTGAAGTCATCCATCTATGTATACTTGAGACCAAAGTCTTGAGTTCCCTTCGAGTACCTTAGAACTATTTTTGTAGTAGACGAATGACCCTCAGAATGATTTTTCATAAAATTGGAGAGGATTCCAACAACAAATGAAATGTACAATATGGTAGTAGTCAAGTAGTTGAGACTTCCTATGAGTTGTATGTACTTTGTTGCATCCTCAAATTCATTTCCTTCTATGGATGTGAGCTTTATATTTTATTTCATTGGAGTTGTCAAAGGATTATCACACTCATCCATGGGAAATTTATTCAACAAATATCAAATGTCTCTCTTTTGAGAGAGGAATATAAACTTTGGATGTTGGGTTACTTCAATACCTATATAGTAGTGAACATATCCCAAGTTGGTCATTTCAAAACCTTTTGTCAATTATTTCTTTATGGATGAAACATAAGTTTCATTGTTCTCTGTCATTAGAATATCATCTAAATATACCACGAGATATACAAACATTTTTCCAACTTTCTTGACAAACAAAGTCACATCAACAAGATCATAGTGTTTGAAATTTAGTTTCAGAAGATTCTTAGTCAATTTCTCGTACCAGAATCATGGTGCCTCTTTGAGACCATACACAGATTTTATAAACTTACATACTTTGTCATCCTAGCCCTTCACAACAAATCCTTTTCGTTGAGATATAAAAACATTCTCTTTCAGATATTCATTCAAGAAAGAATCCTTTACATCAATTTGTTGGAATTTCCATCCATTATGAGTTGCCAAGGAAAAGAGAGTCTAGATGGTAGCCAATTTTACAATGGCGGTAAAATTCTCTTCATAATTGATACCTTCTTTCTATGCAAAAACTTTTTCCATGAGCCTAACTTTCTCTCTTATCAAGTGAGCCATCTTCTTTATACTTGTTCTTGAAGACCCACTTGCATCCGAATGGTTTGGTTCCCACTAGAGGTCCACCAACTTCTAGGTTTCATTCTTTATCAGAGAATTATACTCTTTATGCATTACTTCTTTTCATTCATCATGAGAAGAAACTTCTTCAAGGGAAGTTGGTTTGAAATATGTAGACAAAATTAACTCACACTCACAAGAAACATTCATATCAACAAGTGAATCAAAATCATCCACATCACCTCCATTATGTCTACTAGAGCTTCTTGTTCCTATATTTCTAACCTCATGATGATGAACACTTTTAGGTGTCTTAGTGAACCATTTTGGAGGACATTTTTAAGATGGCCTAGGCTATTTAATTGAATGAGATGGGTTTGAATCAATATTTTGCCTTCCAATTCTCTCAATCACACCACTCAAAGTGACTTCTTGAATAGTGGTTGGAGCTTCATGAGGGAGAGACACTAATTTAAAAGGGGATTCCACATATTGATCTAGGATAGGGATCCACCCTTCAACATGTGGAATATCATTATCGAATTCCTAAAAATATTTTGCATGCCCAAATTTGTCCAAGAGATCAAGTTGCCACTCAACAACATTGTCAGTCTAGTAAGATTAAAAAAAAAAATACATCTCTAGATGTTATAAAATTCTTATTTACTTAATCATAGAGACAATATACTTTCGAGGTATCTGAGTACCCCAAGGAGGTATATTTTCTACTCCTTACACCGAGTTTTTTCTATGTTCCTTAGGTATCAAGCCATAACAAGTGGAACCAAAAACCCTGAGATGCTTCACCGAAGGAATCTGGCCATACCAAATTTCATAGGGAATATTATTTTTGAGACCATGAGATGGAAATATTTTCTTAATATACATTGCACATAAAATTGCATTACCCCAAAACATTAGCTTAACATTTTTGAAAAACTCCATTGAATGTGCCATATTTAAGATTTCCATGTTCATTCTTTCAGCTACACTATTATGTTGAGGATTATAAGGCATTGTTGCTTGACGTTTGATCCCATGTTGGTGAATATGTTTTTCAAAATGATTTGAAGTATATTTTTTTCTATTATCAGTACAAATAGATCCAATATGAGATTTTGTATCATTTTCAATCCATGCATGAAAGTTTTTGAAGGTTTTAAAAGCCTCAGAGACATTCTTTAATAGATGTATGCAACACATTTTGGTGTAGTCATCAATAAAAGTCATCATGTATTTATTACCATTTGCAAAAGGAACAAGCATAGGGCCATACAAACCAGAATGAATTAGTTCAAGATTTCTATTTCTCTATAATGAGAATCATTAAAAGATTTTTTGTTGTGTTTTCCTAAGATACAAGCATCACATTGCTTAAGTTTCCTAGGAATGGTTGGAAAACTAGTAATGCCATTTCTTTTCAATATATGAATCCTATAATACTTCAAATGTCCAAAAATACCATGCCATAAGAGACTGGATGGTAGTGTACCTTCATCAATTGAGAACTATCTGCAAAGTTTTGTGCATGATTAGAGATTCCTTGCAGCTTCAAGAGTCTTTCTTCTTTTGTCCTAGTCATGACAAGCGAGTTTTCTAGAGCTTTTATCACCTCAACCTTTCCATCAAACATGTGAATGGCATGTCCTTGTTTGAAGATGTGAACCAATGATTGCAATTTTTCCCACAAATTTAGTAGGTAGAGAATATCATGTAGAAGAAATTCAATAAGACCAGGTAGTTTGAGCTTGATGGTACCAAGCCTGAATGGCTTGAGTTTTGACTTGTCTAAAAAGTAGACTACTCCACCAACACTGTAGCTTAAATATTCAAATAAATCACTTCAAAATTCCATGTGGAAATTTGCTCCTGAATCAAACAACCATGCATCTTTCCACGAAGAAAGTGAAACACTAAACAAGTATTTAGCTACTCCATTATTGAAATATGCCAAATTATAATAAGTGGATTCAGGTGCTTTAACTTCCCCTTGATCTCATGGTTTTGCTTTCTCTTCATTCCTTTCTTGTCTGATTTTGTTCCAAGAGAACTGATATGTGGAAGCATCATGTCCATTTTTGTTGCACTATACACAATGAAAATAAGGTCTTCCTCCTTGGTAATGTCTGCCCCCCTACCTCTATTATTCTTCCTTCCATGTCCTTTTCTACCACCTCTTTCTCTAGAATAACCATGTGCCTGATTATTATCTTTGTTTGCAAGGCACATTGATTCTTTTGAAGACTGAGCAGTTGTGTTCTTCCCAAAATCTCTCTCTTTCAGCAAACTTCTCCACAAGAGAGTCAGAGGAAATTCTCTTAAGTTTTCCACTGGTTTGTAATGACTCAAGATAATGAGAACAAGTTGGATATAGTGCCTTGATGAAACTTATGAGAGGAACCTATATTTTAACATTGGTAGCTTCTAGATCATGCATAATGGCTCTTATTTTAGAGGCTAGGGCAAGGGGATCATCTTTCATTTCGTTATTGAACAGTTTGATCATTAATTGGACTACTTAAACGTCAAATTATGAGTCATATAATTATTCCAACTTCTTTAAAGCTTCAAAATCATTTGTAAATGGTGTAATATGATGACTCACCTCTTCATTGGTTGACTCTACAATCAAGGCATCAGCCTTTTTGTTCTTGTTTTTCTATATGGCAATCCTTTAACTGAAGTGGGATTTTTAGGAGGATTGCCACCTTCTCCTTCAAAAACTCCTTTCCATAATTCATTAAAAATGATGGTATGATTTATCTTCCTCGACCATTCATGGTAGCTCTCTTTTCTAGAGAGAACTACTACAACTATGGATAAGAGAGAATTCATTATGAAACTCTAAAATGTGATCTAAATAGTCAAAGATTTAATATATTTCTCTTACAAATAGCAGACCACCATACAACTTGTCTCCAAAATATCATTAAAAGTAAATTACAATAACTAAAAATCAATGGTGGAATAAGGCTTCAATGCATAACAACAAATAGTTCATAGCACATATATAAAAGGATTCACTCATCACAATACATCCATCTACATATATGAATAGACTAACACATATATATACCTCCTATATAAAACAACACCCATAACATGTAATATTTCCAACTAGCATAAAACTAAAGCATGCCTCAACACTCATATAGCATATTGCATATAAATTGACCATTTCATACGATATACCATATGGCCTTAAAAAAGTCAATGCACATATAAGAATCAATGCTTCAACGAACCATATGTTGTATCAATATGACATACCACAAATCGATTTTTTAAGAATTACATGCCAAATATAATATATATGTCATGACTCCCTTATTACGTCCCTTTCAATGCAACTCACTTACCAAATTTTTAACAACACACTAACACACAAATTTCAAGAGTTGCTAGGACAGTTCACCATCCCAACGTATATGAACTATTGTTGATTTTTGGTACCATCAGATGTGCTCTAAGTATTAAATTTTTCAAGGAGGCATGGGCACATGTATTCCAAAGAACCTAGAAAGCATTTTGGAAAATTCCACCTAGAAACAATTTTATTAAAATAATTAATTATTTTTAAAGAGACCCTAAGTCTAAACTTAGGAAACTAAAATAATTAAAGGGTATTAATAGAAACTATGGGTGTAACTTCTAGAAGAAAATGAGGATCAAGAAGAAATGATATTAGTCATCGATTAACTTCTAATATGGACCATTAAATGTCAGTGAGGAGATTATTTAAGGAGGCTTTAGGGTCATTTGGAAAAACACACAGAGTGAGTTCAAAAGTATGATTTTTTGAAGCACAATAACTGTAGGGAGAATATTGATAGTGAGCTTGTGCAGTGAGGGGCCGGAATAGTTGGGCTGGAGTATCTTATCCAAAGCCCGAGATATGCAACAGAGAGTTAGAGAGAAACCAAAAGGAGGTATCTGGGACGCAGGAGGGGTTGATGCTGAGCCAGAAAGGCTTACACAGAGACAGTGTAAATCTCCAAGCGGAAGTTTGAATTTTTTGAGGGAGCTTACATTTCTAATTAGGGAGGGATGTAAACTGCTCCAGAAGGAAAATTGGTTCCTATTTGAGCTGATGCAGAGCCTTAGAGGTTGATGCAGGGCCAACAAAGAAATACTTGGGGACACGATGGTTTAGATATCGGATCAGCCGGAACTTGCTGGGTAGAGTGAGGCAATATCACAAATTTCTTCTGTCAATTTATTTCTCTGTAAATGGATTGTCAGGAGGGCATCCACAGTTGCATTCAGAAAACTATTTGATGCAAGAGCATCTGAGTGAAGAGGCGACAACTGGGAGATGTTTTTTATTTTCATTTTATTTTGACAGATAGAGAGGAAAACACTTCAAGTTTATGTTTCATTTAGTTTCATTTAGTTTCATTTTGTGTCATTTTAAATTAAGGCTGAATCAGCCATTGTTAGTTTTTAAATTAGACAAAATAGGATTAGTTAGGAACTTGTTTGAAGAAACTATTTAGTAACTGAAAAGAAATTAAGGAATAGTTCCTCAAACTGTAAAGGAACTGTTGATAATGTATTGAAAAGGAAAAATCAGAGATGATGGAAGGGCTTCCATCCAGAGAGGAGAGAGATCCCAGAAGTTGTAACCCAGAAATATTTGAACTTCTATGATAGCTAACAATTCAAAATCTGTCATTTAATAAAGTAGATTAAATTTCATTACATTCTTTGTACATACATGTCTCAGGCATCAAAATGAAATCAAGACAGTGAAACTATTTCTTTGCAAAGATTCAAACAAGCACCAAAAAGCATTCAGTAACAAGCAGTGTTTCAAGACCGAGAATCAAACAGAGGTACACTAGCACATAGATTTCATTTCTCAACAAAAAAAACTCCAGGTACTATTACATTCTACATTTAAAAAAAAAAAAAAACATTTCCTGTACATGGCATTTTCATTTTTTTTCAATAAAAATTCACTATACAAAATTGTGAAGGGTTCCAAACCAAAGCACATTACAGTTCACAGGCTATGCCTAAACCTTCTAGCGAGGGCATGGACACCTCAAAGATCACATACATATACAAAAGACCTAAAACATCAAGGGTATCCGAGTGAAAAAACTACTGCAAAACTAGACACATAGCAAAGCAAGCAATAAATCGCTATAGCTACGGAAAGACCCTACCTAGGTTTCCCTAAGCCCACGAACAATCCCTAGGATGAAGCTGTGGAGTAGCACTACCCTAGAAGAGCTTGCACACCACCACCA
Organism: Pinus taeda; assembly: GCA_000404065.3. Lineage (NCBI taxonomy): Eukaryota > Viridiplantae > Streptophyta > Pinopsida > Pinales > Pinaceae > Pinus > Pinus taeda. Next base: position 74,727 of record APFE031394285.1, read on the forward strand.
AGCAGGGAAAAAGTTAGTATTGACCCATGAAAATAAAAAATATAACAATGAATAGCTAACTGGAAGGAGAATGAGGACCTTGCCTAGAGAAGAACCTTTTCAAGATGAAGGACAAGATCCAAGACCCACAATAGATGGTTTCCACTAGTGAATGAGTCATGAACACGTTCTGCCTACTCACTGAGGAGACAGAGTATTAGGACCTTTAAAAACAAGGAGCGAAATTGAAACCGGAAGGAGGAGCTTACCTGAAATTGAGGGCGTTAAGTCATCCTGTGCAGCAGCCAAGCAGGGACCTAAGATTTGCAGAGCCAAACCATAACCAAACCCCACATCAAAAAATAAAACACAACAAAATAAACAAAAAAGAGCTCGAAGCAAATAACATAGACAAACATACTTGCGAGAGGAAGAGTACTTGAAACCCTCCAAACACAAGAGAAATGAGTCACTACAGAGAATGAGCAGAGGCATAGCAGCGACCAACCATAGAGAACAAGCAGAGGCATAGCACCAATAAACCACAAATAACCAACAAGGCACATTAAACCACCATATGGAGCAAACAGGGCACAACACTTACCATCCATTATGAATATTAGGCGAGAATACAAAGCACCCATAGAGAAAAACCATCGCATAGGAGAAATGACCTCCAAAACCCCTCCATGAAAGTCATAACCCTTAGTCACAAGCCCAAGATCAGTATAGAGGGTGGGCAACAAACATTAAACTGCAATAAAGACACACACCAAAAGCCCTACCACCAAACTTAACTTGGAACCAAAGAATTAAACAGTCAATAGCCACGCATCCCTCCTCGGGATCGCCACCAATTCTTGGTATCAGAGCCAGGTTGTCCTTTACTCTCAGTAAAAAATGGAGGTAGGAACAATGGGTCGAGGAAGAGGCATCAAAGGAGTATCAAATGAAGGGCTACCAGAAGGAATTAGGAATTTAACTGCATGTTTGGCAGCAGTGGAAGCAGGAAGGCGTAGAGATCCGGAAGGTGGGGTTGACAGTGAGGAGGAAAACATAGCCACGACGGATAGGTTAGATGACGAAGGACTAGAAATTAAACTATGGAGGTTGTTTTTTTGGCTAGTAACAAGCCAAGACAGGAGCTCTCTAATTATGATGGTAGTTTGTCCATAGAGGCATTGTTAGACTAGATAAGTGAACTAGATAAATATTTTTTGTATGAAGAAATTAGCAAAGACAAGAGAAATAGGTTTTGTTGTCACCAAATTGAAGGGACATGCAGCTCTATGGTGGGATAGTGTACAGGGAGAAAGGAGGAGATTAAACAAACCATTGATTAAAAAATGGGACAGGCTGGTTTCTAGTATGAAGAGCAAGTTTTTGCATAAAGATTATCAAATTTCCCTTTATAGACAAGTACAGAACCTGAAGCAGAGAATGATGGCTGTGAAGGAATATACTGAAGAATTTTATAAAGTTAACCTAAGAGCGGGCTATGTTGAAGATGCCTTTAAGAAAACAGCAAGGTTTTTGAATGGTCTACGAATGGAGATCCTAGACGAAATTAGTATTCTTTCCCCTAAGACCATAAAGTAAGCTTATCAGAGTGCTTTAAAGGTGGAGGAAAAAACTACTAGGAAACAAAATGCTAGAAGTGGACAAGGTTCTGGTAGAGGTCGGGGACAAACCTTTGGCAGGGGTAGGACTGCCAACAACAATGAAGAGGGTAGTAGTTCAAAGACTTCAGGACAGAGTGAAAGGGAAAGTAACACCAGAGGAGGAAGGTTATAACAGTGAAGAAGAGGTAATGGTAGAGGCAGAGGAAATGCCTATCAGTGTTACAAGTGTCACAAGTGGGGACACAGGTCCTTTGAATGTCCTGAAAATGAACAAATTGGACAAAGGGGAGCATATGTTGCTCAGCATGATGAAGCAGAGGCACAGCCACAGGAGGTGGAAAATATGCCAGAGACTAGGGAAGGCTTGGTGTTGAACAAGGTATTATTAAAACTAGCTAAAGAAGTAGCTGATAAAACACAGAGGAAAGCATTGTTTCGAACTGTATGGAAGTCACATGGGAAATGCTTCAAATTAATTATAGATAGTGGAAGTAATGATAATCATGTAGCTACTGAAATGGTGGGAAAATTGGGTTTCAAGAAGTTGAAGCAGCCAACTCCATACAGGCTGTCGTGGTTGTAAAAAGGCCACCAACTACTGGTCGATGAGTAGTGTGAAGTAGAGTTTCATATTGGAAAGTACAAAGACAAGGTGACTTGCAATATCATGCCTATGGATGTGTGCCATATTCTATTGGGTAGACCATGGCAGTATGATAGGAAGGTCATACATGATGGGGCAACAAATTGTTACAAGTTTGTTAAGGATGGGATAAAGCATACCTTAGTGCACATGAAGGTAGAGGATGTTGCAAAAACTAGTGGGATAAAAGCACTATTGTTAGGTAGAAAAGCGTTTTTGTGACAGATGGAGGATGACGAGGTGAAGTATGTAGTTTTGCAAAGGCTAAAACTGGTATTGATCCATACTAAAGTCACTGACTTACCTAAAGAAATACAGGACATGCTACAAGAGTTTAGTGATATTGTGGTAGACGATCTACTAGACAAATTACCACCAAAGCAGAGCATTAGTCAACATATTGATTTTATTCTAGGAGCTAGTTTTCCAAACAAGGCTGCCTACCAGATGAGTCTGAATGATAATGAAGAAATCCGAAAGCAGGTGTAGGAGTTGTTGGATAAATGATTGATTCAATAGAGTTCAAGCCCTTGTGCAGTTTCGATTTTTTTAGCTCCCAAGAAAGGAGGTGAGTGGAAAATGTGCACAGATTCTCAGGCCATTAACAAGATTACTATCAGATACAAGTTCCCTTTACCTCAGATGGATGATATGACAGATTGTTTGAATGGAGTAGTGGAATTTTCAAAGATAGAATAGAAAAGCAGCTACCACCAAATCAGAATTCGAGAAGGTGACGAGTGGAAGATAGCTTTCAAGACTAATAAAGGCTTGTACGAATCACTGGTTATGCCATTTGGATTGAGTAACACCCTAGCACATTCATGCAGTTGATGAACGAGATGTTGAAGGAATTCATTGGAAAATTTGTGATTGTATATCTAGATGATATACTTATATTCAACAAGGCAAAGAAAGAACATTTTCAACATGTGAGGTATGTATTGGAAAAATTACAGCAGAATAAATTGCTAATAAATTTGAAGAAATGTTATTTTTTCAAGAAAAAATTAATTTATCTAGGGTTTGTGGTTTTCGAGAATGAACTAAAAATGGATCCGAAAAAGGTTGTAGCCATAGTTAGCTGGACATCCCCCAAAAGTTTGTTTAAGGTACGGAGTTTCCATGGATTGGTGATTTTTTATAGGAAATTTATTAAAAATTTCAGTGGATTTTGTGCACCCATGCTCGACACCATTAAGAAGAAAAATCATTGTTTCCATTTGACAGAAATGGCAGAGAAGAGTTTTCAGCCGCTTAAAAGGAAAATTACTAAAAAATCAATTTTGAGGTTACTAGATTTTAACGAACTTTTTCAAGTTCATTGTGATGCCAGTGGGACAACCATTAGTGTAGTGCTCAGTTAAGAGGACAAGAAAGTAGCTTATTTCAGTGAGAAACTAAATGAAAGTAGGTAGAAGTACATGTCTTATGACAAGGAATTTTACGTAGTGGTTCAAGCGCTGAAGTATTGGAGACATTACATGTTGGTCAATGAATTTGTCTTGTTCTCAAACGATTCTATGTTGTAGTATATTATGTAGCAGCATAAACTGAACCATAAACATGCAAAGTGACTAGAGTATTTGCAGAGTTTTACATTTGTGTTGAAACACATCAGTGGTCAAGCCAACAAAGTGGCAAATGCATTAAGCAGGAGGAATTTGATCCTACAGGAAGGTACGATACAAGTATTAGGATCTGAACATCTTAAGGACTTGTATGAGGCAAATGCAGATTTTAAGGAAGCTTATGAAGCTTGCCAAAATCCATTGTTGAGAGATACCAGTTCATGGCTGGACTATAATATGCAAGAAGGGTTGTTGTTCAAAGGAGGGCAGTTGTGTATTCTGGAATGTTCTATGAGAGAGAACTTAATCCATGAAAATCATAATGGAGGTTTAGCCCGACATTTTTGCACAGACAAGACCTTGGATCAGTTGAGTCACTTTTACTATTGGTCAAAGATGCACAAAGATGTAGAGAGGTTTGTGACTAGATACAAAGTGTGTCAGCTTGCAAAGGGACACAGGTAAAACACAGGGTTGTATATACCGTTACCTATTCCGAACAGACCATGGGACTCTATCAGTTTAGACTTTGTCTTAGGTCTGCCAAAGACACAATGGGGATTTGATTCCATCATGGTGGTGGTGTATCATTTCACCAAAATGGCACATTTCATTACATGAAGGAAAACCAATGACACCACACATGTAGCACACTTGTTCTTTACCGAGATAGTCAGATTACATGGCTTGCTGAAGTCTATTGATTCAGATCAAGACGTTTAGTTTACAAGACATTTTTGGTGAACCCTATGGAAAAAATTAGACACCAAACTAAACTTCAGCTCAACTTATCACCCATAGACCGATGGTTAAACTGATGTGGTGAAATGAAGTCTAGGAAACTTATTAAGGAGTTTGGTTGGAGAAAATTCTTGACAATGGGATTGTGTGCTTGCACAAGCGGAATTTACTTATAATGATTCGCCCAGCCGAACCACGACCAATAGTCCTTTCCAAATCCTATATAGAATGCACCCACATGGAGTACATGAGTTACGGGATTTGGGACATTTGGGGTGAAGGAGTGCTGATGGGGAAGATTTTGCAAAGGAAATCAACGATCTTCATGAATAGGTGAAATTAAAATTACAAGACAATAGCCAAAGATACAAGCAGAAAGAAGATTTGAAAAGGTGGGAGGTACAATGCAATGTAGGAGACTTGGTATTAGCACACTTACACAAGGTTTCCTATAGGCGAATACAACAAGTTGAAATGGAATAAAATTGGGCCTTGTAGAATTCTTTGGAAGTTTTCTGCGAATGCATACAAATCGCAGTTACCCCCAGGCATTGGAATTCCACCCATTTTCAATGTGGCATATGAAGAAGGCAGTTTGGAAAGATGAACATGGGACACCCAGAAAGAGAATGATTTGTGGATTAAAAACTTCCCCCAACAAAGCCTCTAGAGATCGAACAAATCCTAGATACCCAGGTGGCCAAATGGACTCAAAGGAAGGAATATTTGTAGTACCTAGTCAAGTGGCCAGATTCAAAGCATCGATTACTCTATTGAAGAGATCATGGACAGGAGCCATGAGTTTAATTTACCTCGGGAGCCTGATGTAGGAGCATTCGAGTGAAGAGGCGATAGCTGGGAGATGTTTTCTATTTTCGTTTTATTTTGACAAATAGAGAGGAAAACACTTCAAGTTTCTATTTCATTTAGTTTCATTTTGTGTCATTTTAAATTAAGGTTGAATCAACCATTGTTAGTTTTAAATTAAACAAAATAGGATTAGTTAGGAACTTGTTTGAAGAAACTATTTAGTAACTGAAAAGTAACCGAGGAACAGTTCCTAGAACTATAAAGGAACTATTGATAAAGTATTGAAAAGGAAAAATCAGACATGATGGAAGGGTTTCCATCCAGAGAGGAGAGAGAGCCTAGAAGCTGTAACCTAGAATTATTTGAAATTATATGATAGCTAACAATTCAAAATCTATCATTTAATAAAGTAGATTAAATTTCATTACGTTCTTTGTGCATAGATGTCTTAGGCATCAAAATGAAAGAAAGATAGTGAAAACATTTCTTTGCAAAGATTCAAACAAGCATCGACAAGCATTCAGTAACAAGAAACATTTCAAGACCGAGAATCAAACATAGGTACACCAGCACATAGATTTCATTTCTCAACAAAACAAACCCAAGGTACTATTACATTATGCATTTAAACAACAACAAAAAACATTTCCTTTACATGGCATTTTCATTTTTTTCATTCAATAAAAACTCACTATACAAAATCGTGAAGGGTTCCAAACCAAAACACATTACAGTCCACAGGTTATGCCTAAACCTTCTAACGAGGACATGAACACCTCAAAGATCACATACAGATACAAAGGACCCAAAACATCAAGGGTATAGTTGCTGCAAAACTAGACACACAACAAAGCAAGAAAGAAATTGTTATAGCTACAGAAAGACCCTACGCGGGTTTCCCTAAGCCTGCGAACAGTCCCTAGGACGAAGCTATGGAGTAGCACTTCCCTAGATGGGCCTGCACACCACTACCAAGTAGGGTAGCGGTCAGTATTGAGCCCCAAAAATAAAAAAGATAAGAGTGAATAGCTAACTAGAAGGAGAATGAGGACCTTGCCTGGAGCAGAACCATTTTGAGACGAAGGGCAAGAGCTGAGACCCACAACAGAGGATTTCCACCAGTGAATGAGCCATGAACACATTTTGCCTGCTCACCAAGGAGCCAGAGTGTTAGGACCTTTAAAAACATGGAGTGAAATTGAAAATGGAAGGAGGAGCTTACCTACAATTGAGGGCACTGAGTCGTTTTGTGTAGCAGCCAAGCAGGGACCTAAGATTTGCAGAGCCTAACCATAACCAGACCTCATATCAACAAACAAAACACCACAAAATGAATATAAATGAGCTCGAAGAAAATAATAGAGACAAACAGACTTGCGATAGGAAGAGGACCTGAAACCCTCCAAACACTAGAGCAATGAGTCGCTACAGATAATGAGTAGAGGCATAACAGTGATAGACCATGGAGAATGAGCAGAGGCATAGCACCAATAAACCACAAAGAACCAACAAAGCACATCAAACCACCATACGGAGCAAACATGGCACAATACTTACCATCCATTGTGAATAGTAGACGAGAATACAAAGCATCTTAGAGCAAAACAATTGCACAGGAGAAATGACCTCCAAAACCCCTCAGTGAAAGTGATAATCATTAGTCGCAAGCCTGAGGTCAATACAGAGGGTGGGCGGCAAACATTAAACAGAAACAAAGGCACACACCAAAAATCTTGTCGCCAAAATTAACTTGGAACCAAAGAATTAAATAGTCAATATCCACGTGTCCCTCCTTGGGATCACCACCACTACTACATAATAATAAAAACCCTCAGATATTCTACACTAATTTTCTCGCGTTCGGTTTTTTTGGGGACTTTGTCCAAAAACAACTATGTCACTAATGTGTATCTTTTCTCTATTTTTTTGTTTTTGTTTTGGCATATAATTTAATTAGTGTAGATTGTAATGTATTAACTTCGATATTTGTTGTAAGAAGAAGTAAATAATTTGTTTCAGTAATTAAGAAATAGGATAATTTTAATCAGTTGTTGTAGTAGGGATTCTATTTTACGAATTTTTCACATGGTATCAGAGAACATGTGTTGTAAGAAGAATAGTGCGAGAGAACCCAGCGCTGAGCAAAAGTGGGATATTGAAACAGTTGTAGGAAACAACAGTCCTAGACAGGGGGCTGATTTTCAAGGCAGTCTCTCTGTGAGTGAGACAATAGGGAGGAAGGACTCCCAATTCGGAAAAAATTTGGCACAGAGGGAGCAGCGTTGAAGCCATAGCATGAGCAGAAGCTGGTGGGATGCAGTCATTTCTAGGGGCCATTTTTCTGGGTAGAAAGATGTCAAAAGAGAACATAAAGCATGGTTGAGGGAATTTTTTTCCTCAATAATACTTCATGCAAAGAAGTTTGTTTTCTTGTAGGTTGAGAACCAGCACTAAGAACCAGAGAGGAGATTTTTGACATTTGTGGTAAAGATGGAAACCAGTGGCTTGAGGGATTAGGATAGGTTGGGCGGAGCATCCAACTATCTCATCTGGAAGGCTAGAATGCCATTCCTTCTAAATGAGCATTCGCTCAAGACATATGTCGACAGCATGGTGGTTGAACTAGTAAATCCAGATCCGCTGAAGAATTACCAACCTGAGATGGCAAAGGCAAAAAGAATGATCCTCAATGGATTGAAGGATCATGTGGTCTATCACATTGCTAGCAGAGGGATGACTAAGGAGATGTGGGATGCATTGTCTACGTTATATCGGGGATCTTTCGAGTAGCAGAAGATGTACTTAGAGTAGAAGCTAAGATATACTCAGATGCAGAAGGGGGGGCATGTGGATCATTCCTCGTGAAGCTTCAGGAAACCTGTGATGAGTTATCTATTGTGGGGTCTACACCTCAGGAATGAGAGTTGGTTAGATGGGTCCTCAATCCTGTCTCATATGAGTGGCAAGTCTTTTTTCGGAATATCTTAGGTAGGGTAGCTATGTCGAATTGGGATGAGATGTGAGCATCTCTCAAGCAAGAGGAGCTAAGGAGAGACTTGGTCAAGTGAAAAATTGATGGAAGTAGCAACAATGGGTCAAACTAAAGGAGGAGGAGGATAATGTAGCCCTCACATTGAAGCGGCAGTAGGAGTAACAGAGACGTAAGAAGGATGTCTTGAAGATAAAGTGCTTCAGGTGTGGTGATAAGGGTCACTACGCTACTTAGTGTCCTCTTAGGAAAATAAACAGGGATGAGAAGCATGATGTGAAGGTTGCACCTGCAAATATTGAGGAGGAGGATTTCACCATGGCAACCTAGATACCTCTGGGAGGGAGGTGGGATTATTTGGAGCTGTAGTTTGAAAGAGCTACAGACGGGCATGATCCTTGAGGAGACCACCTCTTAGATCAATACCTTGCTACGGATGCCCAGTTTTGTGTTAGCAGGATGGACTAGTGTCAGATGGTGTCAAGGAGTGTTGGAGAGATAGTTGAAATGGACAGGAGAATCAAATACTGGACAACACATAACAGAGTTGGTAATAGTGCAGATGTCATAAAGCAAAGGTTAGTAACAATGCAAAAGATTCAGAGGGTCAGTGCAAAGAATAGCAATAGTCAGGCTCCAGTATTCACATGGTATCATACTGAACATAGTTAGTTCAGTAATTTGGGATGTTTTCCCATTGATGATGCAGTAGTAGTAGTAGTTTGCAGTGCAAGGGTTGTTGGTAGTGGCAGTTCTAGCAGTAGCATGGATGTAGAAATTCAGAGGGAGTTGTAGTACGGATGCAATGTTGACGGTGGAAGTGTCAATAATAGTACAATTGTAGCAGCAATGCAGTGGTTGGTGGATAACATGTCAGACATCAGTAAAATAGAGGAAGATGTTACAAAAAAGAGTGATGCTTCAACAGGTTACATTTCTAGAGCACATTCCTCGCTAAGAGGGGATGTTGATAGATGAGGATCAAGTAGAAATAATCTTAGCCATTGATTATCTTCTAATTTGGGCCATTGAATTTCAACAATGAGATTATTTAATGAGGCCTGAGGGTCACTTGGAAAAACACACAGAGTGATTTTAGAAGTTTGATTTTGTGAAGCAGAACAATTGAAGGGAGAATATCGATAATGAGTTTGTGTAGTGAGGGGCAGGGATAGTTGGGTTGGAGTATCTTCTCTAGAGCCCAGGATATGTAGCAGAGAGGCAAAGAGACACTATAAGGAGGTAGCACAGGACCAAGAAGGCAATGATTCTAAACCAAAAGGGCTCATACAGAGGTTGACATTGAGCTAGAAGGTCTCACGTAAAGACAGTGCATATTTCCAACCAGAAGTCTAAATTTGCTGAGGGAGCTGACATTTCTGAGCCGAGAGGGATGGAAACTACTCCATAATGAAAATCTATTCCCAGTTGAGTTGATGTAGAGCCTTAGAGTCTCATGCAGATCCCACATAAGGGAAACATAGAAATAATTGGGGACACATTGGTTTAGCTGTCGGATCACCTGAAACTTGCAAGGTAGAGTGAGGTAATCTCACAAATTTTTTCTGCTAGTTTATTTCTCTATAATTGGATTGTTGGGAGGGCATCCCGAGTTGTGTTTAGAAAACTACTACATAATAATAGAAACACCCAAATCTATTGCACCAATTTTACCGCATTGGGTTTTTTTGAGGACATTTCTCCAAAAACAATTGTGTCACCTGTGTGTATATTTTCTCTATTGTTTTGTTCTTTTTTGGCATATAACTTAATTGGTGTAGGTTGCAGTGTATTAGCTTCGATATTTTTTGTAGGAAGAAGTAAATAATTTGTTTAAGTAATTAACAAATAGGAGAAGTTTAATCAATTGCTGCAGGAGGGATTCCGGTTTATGGAATTTTCACAACTATGAGCAGGAGAAACCAATGTACATACCATACTTCAATGCGGAGTTTGAATGTAGAGATTCAACATTGCATACTACTATTTTAACACTCCTTTTTTAATCAATTCCTCAACGAACTACTTCAATAGTTTTTCACAAGTCAAATTCACAATTTAGCTTCACCATAGGTGTACACAAGAACATATATGCTCTAGTACTTAAATGAATCAATGCTCAACTAACATTCAATTTAAACCAGTGTTTGAATCACCAAGAATAACACATGGACATGCTCGAAATATTCAACATTATACTTATGTTAAGAACGCAAATATTAGATATACAACACATCAAGTATAAGCCAACACACTCAATTCAATGCATAGGGAATTCAATAGAGAACTAAGGCATTATTCAAATGCAAAGGGACAAAGTAACACTAATGTGAGAGTAGGGAAAATAGCAGCAGCTGGTAAACAAAAAACACTAAATTGGGGCATGTAGCTCTGATACCATGTTAGGCTAGGCTTGGGTAACTCCACAAATGAAGTATTTTCATTAAGAGAAATTATTGATACATACATTGAGAGGGAGACTCTTGGAATTCATATTCTAGTGTCTCTTCACCTTCTTATTTGTGTATTTACAATAATTACAATAATTTTCTAATTCATAAATATTAGGTGTCAAAATTTACACAATATTGAGGAGGATAACATATGCTTGAAGCATAATCTCATCCTTTGGATGAGTCCTTTGGAGTATTTATAATGAACCTAGAAAGGAGTGGTTTAGTCTCATCACGATGGATAAGTCCTACATTGTTTATGTTTCACTATTCCAATGAATGGATAACTCGACTTCTTTTCCATGTTCAAAGAGTTTGAAAATGAAATAGAAAAGAAACTTTGTAATGTTCTTTTTCATAAATTTAGTCTCCCTAGGAAGAAAAAGGGTAAAAAAATATGATGGAAACCATTTTTAGTCATGGTTAACTAAAGTGTTCCTTTTTTATAACTTTTCCGTTTATTCTAGAAAACAGTTAAACTTATATTGGGTAGACATTCTTTCAAATACTTTTTCGAGTGTAAAAGGAAAAAGTTCACTCAGCTATTTTTTCATGTTTACAGAGTCTGAAAAGGACTTAAAGGGAAATCCACACTAGTACAAATCAAGAGAAAATATGATAGTTATTCGTCAGATATGTGACTTATTGGCATCAGTGAACCGAAACATTGGAGTTGCGAAACCCATCATTGGCATTGTATTGAATAGTCAACACTTTATTAAGCATCATATATTTGATGAGATTGACATTGATTATTCGACACCAAATATGGCCAAAATTTTCATTAAAAATCGAATTCTTTGATGTCGGTTTTGCGACACTCACATCCGTAAGATATCTGATGAAAAAAAAATTTGGTGGATACACCCACATGTGTTGAATATCTGAAGGAACCCATGGTTCATTCCTTCGCACTAGACGCCAAAACTTGTAACACCTTTCCATCAAATATGTGACAATTTGTTAGTCTAGTATGACGGGAATGTTCGACGGTGTGGCATCAAATAATAGATGATAGAACAATATTTTGTGAGGAGAGTGTTATCTGTATGATGCTTCCTTTTGTTAGTATGGAGAAGCATGTCTAACATTTTAGAGTTGGATAACCAATGTTATTTTAAATTAGTTCAATGGGAGTTTTAGATCTCAAACACGTCGTTCACTTGGTATAGAATAACATGTCTGATAGTTTAGTGTTAGACTTTCGATGGGTTACCAATATTGTCCGACAAGAATGTTATATGTTTGATAATTTTTTCAATTGTTCTTGTGTTGAATATCCAATGGTTATCCCATCGAATAACAGTCTGATATGTGATGGATTCCATGTACAATAGAATATCCAACAATTATATGTGCATCAAAAAATGAAATTGTCATATTTACATGAGGTTTTCACACTCATAGATCAAAATGGCTTATGAAATATAGTATTGAAATAGTTATGTTGTTAAAATAAAATTTAAATATAAATTTAAAAGGCATAGATTATATAGAATTTATTTCAATCCTATCAAATGATCTTTTTAATAGCAAGTTATTAGGTCACATTGTAAATAAACAAAGGATTTACATAGATTATTTTACCTAATTTCTTTACTAAGGATCTTATGGGGATGAATATGGTATCCAAGGGTGTGAATAATGTTTTGGATTTCCTTCAAAATGAGTTTCATGAGAAGAAACCCACAGTTATGAACTGGATTGAAGGGCATGGAAGATCTGTGGTATGTGATGCTATCATCACCAAGAAAGTTTTTAGAAAAAATTTCAAGATAAATTTTCCAATTTTTTTTTTTTAAGTTGAAAAAGCTCTAGAACATAACTAGATTTTCACTAGCTAGTGCAATGGGAGTCTTCAATGCTCACACATCTAATATTTTCTACTATATTTATCGTAACTAATCTATATATTGGTTTCATTTTCTAATATATACTAATCTAAGAAAATTGTAACAGATATTAGTTGTCAATTCATAGCAATTTGTGATTGTGATGACAATTTAAGTATAAATGAGTGTAAGGTCCATGATGAGATGTATGAATTTTCCTCCCAACATTGCCATCAATGATTCTAACCTTGAATGGGCTAGCACTAGTCTTTCATCATCATCTCAAAATGACTTGGAAGATGAAAATTTACCATGTCTATCATCATAACTTATGTTGTCTCATAGATCACCCCTTCAATGGATTATATGCATGAATTTTTGGCAGGCCATCCCCTCTACCTATCCTATGATTAATTGTGACAACATGTGAATAAAGGACATTTTATCCACATGTTGTCACAATAAATCATAGGATAGGTAGATGAGATGGACTTTCCTTAAATTCATGCATATATTATATAGAAAGGGACATCTATGAGATAGTGTGAAGTGATGATGACAAAATTTGTAAATTTTCATCTTCAAGATCATTTTGAGATGATGAGATAGAAGAGTGATATCACATTCAAGGTTATAATCATTGATAGGAAATGTTGGGAGTACAATTCATACATTCCATCATGGACATTACACACATGTACTTAAATTGTCGTCATAATCACAAATTGTTGTGATTACGCATTGAAACAGGAGTATCTAGCACCTAAATTAGGAGTGTGGTAGTGTATGGTGGAGTGGCATAGGGATACAAAGTAGTAGATGGTTGACTTATCATGGGCATGAATTTTGTAAAGGCTTAGTTTAATATGGGAATATGATTATAGGCTCTTGTTGTATCTAACAAAGTTAATTGGCTTATACCATGAATTTATCAAATAAATGGTATTCTACACCATTTGTGATCAACCCATTGCATTGATTGACCCATCACATTAATCTGTAACCAAAGACATGGAAGGATCTAAATCTCAAGAAATTGTAAAATATTAAAGATAAATTAAGTTAATATTTAACTTAACTCTTTTCCTTATATTTCTCAACATGGTAGAAAAGACAAGTTTTGAAGTGAGGGTAGAAAAGAAGATCAACTTGGCACCATCTCATCTCAACAAGAGAAAATTACCTAGTTTGAATTTATAAAGGCATGAAAATAAAATATCTTTGCTTAATTACTAGCCCTAATTGAAGATAAGGTCGATAGTATACACAAAAAGGAGGAAGAGGTTTTAGAGCAATATAAGTACTTTTCTTGATGAATAACTAACTAGAATACCTTCTCTCCCTGGACTAAACCTATCAACAAGAAAGCAAATTTCTAGGAGAATTTTACTAGCCCCCTTCTCCATGACAAAGCCTCATACTTACTCAAGAAGAGAGAGAGATTAAGGACTCTAATCTTGATGAACTAAAATTTTTTTAAGGAGCTCAGAAAATTCCAAGCATCTTGACAAAGTGAGTGAAGGTATGAGGTAATTTTACAAGATATGAAGTCTTCAATATTGCATGCTATTGTAATCAAGGCAAGATGTCAAAAGGTTTAATTATTATCTATCATGTTGGAAATATGTCAAATATTCTTCAAAATTTTCTGAATATTATTAAAGTATTCAAAGTGTAAACATTTATTTTAAATCCTAGAAGAAATTCATCCTTTCTTATTTCATGAGGAATGATATCGTCTCTCTATACCTGTGCATACAAATTCAAGAATGAGTTTCATTCTGAGAATTAGTATTTGTATAAGGGGATCGAGACATATAAGCTTCACCTACATATGAAAGGATACTAAATTCATTTATCAAGCCTTCATTTTTGACATGTTTTGAGTGATCATAGTCTTAAGTTGAAAGGTATGTGCATAAGTCTCTTTTGGAAGCCCTGAGAGGTTTTCCATTGTCACCTTTTCAAAGGGAGTCAAAATCACTATTGAAAGAGGATACACCTATGCATGAAACAGATCCAAGATCGAGGGTATTGATGACCTCTTTTTGAGCTTAAGTCTTGTTGAAAGAATTCCAAAAATCATGCTCTACACCTAGGAATCAAGACATCGAAATTCTAAGCATTTTCCTTGTTTAGATTGTCATAATGCAAGTGCAGATCAATTCTCTCATTGGTATCAAATCAAATCTGGCATAATGGCCTAATTGGAAATATAGAAGGAGTTATTTCAGTCTTATATAGAAACAGTTATATATGTCCTCTTGTTCTGGGTATGAACACAATTCAAAAGGACATAAATGAAACATAAGTCATCTTGAAAAGGGAGTTGATCCTCCTATTCTATTTTTGGGAAAAAGAGACCTACATTGAATCTCTTAAAGGCACATCATACTTATCTTCAAAGCTATAGTCACCATTGATCAATATAGAATTTGTTGATCTATGTAAGTGGCATAAGAAGACAAGAACCTTTATGTAGGTTCTATAATGAGATTGGCATATAAAAATACATAGTCCAAGCCTATGCAAACCAGTGAGTTGACCTTCAATGAAAGGTACATCTATTTGACTTTACAGTGGTATTTGGAAAAAAAATTAGTGTAGCTCTATAAACTTGTCAACAAGAATAAGGGTCTATGTTTGAAATCCCTAATTCAAGGTAAAATAATCTAATTGGTCACGCTGGAAAGAAGAAAATTATAGGCAATGGTAATGTCACAACATTTAGTGCAAGAAAATTTTTTGTTTAGTCATTATATTACTCAAGTAAACATTTTGAAGAAATTTTCGCGTATAAGGAATATTATTGCACTTGTAGTAGTCATATTTGTGGTACCTGTGCATCAGAAAGTTGCAAGTAGAGAAGAAATAATTTTTGATTTTGACGATATAGTAGTGTAGAGGCAGTAACTAGGGTCATTGTGACAACCATCTCTTTGAAGGAAGATTATGTTTATTGTCATCTTATCACTAAATATTAGGAAATATTCAATTATGTTCCATCATGGGAAAGAGTTTTCGTTGCGTCAGTAAATAATAGTAATAACAAAAAAAATTAAAAGATAGTTTTGTTGACAGTCATTCAAGAAATTATTGGGTGAAAGGGATATCATTATAGACAATTCTCTATATTTTTGCATCACTAATGAGCTAGCAGTAGAGCAGTAACATATTGATCCTGAAGCAAGAGGTGGTCAGTAGATAGATATAGTAAAGAATATATTTAGTAGATGCACACCCTAAAGGAAAGTGATAAATATACCATTACATCTGGAATAGCAGGTCACTACAACAAAGGTATGTAACCCTTAGGTATGTATGCCATATTTTAATAGTGATACCACATTCACTTGTATAACTAAAGGTCAAGGAAACATCATTTTGACATATTCATATCACACATATTTCTCTCTCCTATTTTGATTGGTTCAACCTGCAAGGGAAGTTATTATCTTCACACATGCGATAGTTTGTCTGGGAATTTTATCTCTGTGATGACTTCATGTTTCATCCAATGTTGACTAGCTTTGACCAAGGTTCATTTGATCTATTTTGACAACGATGTTTTGGAGGGTTGACTATATTTGAATAGGTCGTATAGAATATAATAGGAATCGAGGAAATCTGGTTAGGTTTTACCTACATTGTCTGTTGATCTAGTGTGTTCGCAAGGTTAGTCTCCAATTTGACCAAGTTTGACTGTTCCAAAGTTGATTATTTTGTTGTCGTTTGACTTTCAAGGGAGGCCAAGTTCCTCTCTCCTTTGACAAGATATTTTGGAAGAGTTTGACCAACTTTTGACTTTCTGGTTAGGGAAGAGTTTGACTGTTGTTGATTATGGACAAAATTACAAACTTTGACTAGGCCATCTATTTGACTATGGGAAGTGGTATTGGATCATCACATTGGCAAGTCAATTGACCATTGACTTTTAATTTGTATCATTGTAATATTTTTGATTTATCCCTCTCTAAACATTTGACTTAACATTTGAGATTATCAAGACGAAAAGATCTATGGGTTTCCCCCTTGTGGGGTTTTTTCTTGGCTTTAAGCCTAAATCTAAATTTCCTCTTCTCTTAGCTTGTATTTCGCATTTGTGTTTACTGTTCTTTCTTCAGTTACTGCCAATGTGATAATGGTTTATCTGATTACTATTGGAAATGAAATTAGATTGTAGTTGGGCTAATATGGAACATTGAACTAATTGTTTAAAGAAAATAACATGTTAACTAAAATTAACATCATATTAGAGCCAAAGTGAGGAGAAGCCCAAGCAAGAGAAGAAAAGTAATCACCAATGAATTTTTTGTTAAATGGTTTCCACTTCAAGTATTGGACTATGTGGGCATATTTTGTAACCCTTTTTTCAATGATTATGAAGAGAAGGTCTCTAAATCTTAAAGATATACAGAGAGAAGGTAAGTCATATAGGACCAAGTGTTGAAGAATATAACTAATTTCATTCTTCCTAATTGTATTCAAGTCATGATTTGTCAAAATAAAAGAAAATTAAGTTTTATTTAAATGGATTGACTTATTAAAGCATGGGTTTCATGCTTGTGTCAATGGTCATTAGGTAATAACACCTATTGTGTGTTATAGGTTATTTTATTGAGTCAAAATCAAAAGTCATATTTTTTTTTTTTTGTCAAAGGGAACTCCTCCACCAAGTTAGATATTTTTCTTCTACAAAATATTGGCACATATCCTTCAAAATAGACCTCCAAACAAGTATAAAAGTCAACCTCAAGACAATAGTTCATGTCTACCCAAAGTACAATGAAAAACCACTAATAAATAACAATAGAGTCTCGACCAATTTGAAGAGACTAAAAGCTTTGAAATGAAATACAATATAGGATTTAGATCTGCAGTACAATAGAGGGTTCAGATCATAATACAACAGAGAATTTGAATTTGTAATGTGACAGAGAGTTTGGATTTACAATATGACTAGAGAGCATTTGATCTACTATTTTTCTAAAGTAGGAAGGATCCATGTGAAGTTCTATCATAGAGGAGTCCAATCCAAGAAACTAATATCATGGAGAACCTATTTTTTTATGTTGATTGCAGATAGCCAAGGATCTTAGAAAATGACAGCAGAAAAAAAAAACAAGAAAAAAAGTTGTAGGAAAGATCAATAACTTAGTAAGGGTTGACTTGGTGGATGGAATGGGTCTATGGTAAAAGGGTCAATTTTGTCTTAAATTGATCTAATCTACTATAGAAATAGTTACTAGGCTTTCCCCCTTCATAGGGATTTTTTCCTAGCCTTGTGCCTACATCTTATGTCCTTGTTTGTTTGCCATTTGTCTTGGTGAACATAAACATTTGAAAGAAAGAACTAATAAATAGATAAGAAAAATCATAATAAAATGTCAAAGGGGAGAGAAATCCACTTGAAGAATCTAATTCACATAATTCCCTAACTTTCTCAACAAGTATCAGAGCTCTAGCTTCTAGAAGATACGAAAGTAAATTCTAAGCACTCTAATAATCCCGAGTTGTAGTAATAAGGCCACAGAACTTTGACTAGAAGGATAGGTCGAGCATTTCAATGAAAGAATAAAATTACTTAAAGCTTGTAAAGGTCATCAAAGAAAAATATAAACTATGTGCTATCGCAGTGATCCAAATTCTCAGAATTGTAGGTGACAGAGTTATTTTTTGGGGTTTTTAAATGAACAATCCTTACAAAAGAGAAAGAGAGATTGCTACATTTATCTTGATAAACCACATACATATATAGTGCTATAGGAGCCTCAAATTTCTAACAGTTCTGTAACATGAAATCAAAATTTAAGCATTCACCAAAGGGGCTGAAAATTATGAGCATAAGTGTCATTGAAGATGAAGACATATTCCTCACAAAGTTCTAAGTTATATCTGCCATCTTCTCAAATAAGATGAAGTAATGAGCATGTTTAGGAGCCATCATATAGTCCTATTTGGAAGACTAGAAGAAGTGACATCAATCACCATGGAGAAAGACCACCTTCTAAGCATTCGTGTATTAAAAGGCCTCAATAATAGGAACCAAGATTTCCCACCTTATTTATGTTCATAAAAGAGACTGGGATCTAAGGCTCATTAGGCCTATCATCAAGCTACAATCACCTTATCGGATAGGAATTTTTAGTGTGTAAGTTATGTGCATAGCTACAATGTCAATATTGGCATATATATACATATTTCAAGTGTATACATGTTAGTGAGTAGAACTACACTGAAAGAAGCAAAATGTTACAAGTATCCCTCTTGAATAAAAGCTTTGAGTAAGTAACATTATATACTAAAACTTTGAAGAGTAGCAACATAAAAATAATCCTTGTTGAAAGCAGTCAATATCTTGAGACCTATACACCACAAATCCAAATAATAAGGTTGTCTACAACTAGAAATATTGGCATGACATTAATGAAAGTCACAGTGCTACTTGAAGGCAATTTTTCTGATCATGAATAGTCCTTATAGCAGTCTCCGTGATCATAAAGGATAAAGGTATGGATTCATGAGGTATGTATAAGTTGTTTATTAAGAGTCTAGCATTATATGTTGAGTCGGTTATTTGATTCTAGGGTTTATAGTTGTCTATCATGGATTGTAAATACTACATGTGAAACCATAACTATATAACCCTGAAACCCTAACCCTTAGCCTATGGGGTTTGGAGCTAATTGGGGTATATGTCAACTATGATTAGAAGATAATAATAAGTTGTATATAACATTAAGTACCTAGTCTTAGATTTGGAATTTCTTAACCCTAGCATTTCATCCTCCATTGTTGCTTAGAAACCCTTGAAAAAATTAACATCATGCTTTTAGTATTGCATATTTTGTACTTCTCAATAAGCATTACAGGCATAAAGGTTATAATTCAAAGGGAACATGTTGATAAAGAAGATTCTACAGGTTTTGTAAAAGGAGCAACTCTAGGTATGTCAAAAAATATAAGATTTATACTAAAACATTTCCACTAAAATTATTTTAAATTTTCCTTGTATTACTAACTTATGTTTAGGGTTTTGAATCATAAAGATTCTTGTTAATAATATCAATCACTAGATACAATATACCTTTTTCATTTGTTCATTTCTTTTGAAACCCTAACCTTTAGGGTTCACTATAAAACCCTAACTTTTGATGCTTGGGTTATGTTGCCATGCACTAGATGAGGACCAACAATTGTAAGTCTTGGTGAAGGCCATGAAGAGAGAATGGAATCTGGAGGATTGGGTAAGGATTTGAGTCTAATAGTCCTTGAGGATTATAAATACAAGATAGGTAGTAGTATTTTGATCAACACTCTTTGAGGATCTAACATAGTATCTAAGACAAGAGTGGTTAAAGATGACCAATTTTCTTAGAGGATTGGTAATTCAAGATAAGAATAGTCCTAAAGGGACATGCTTGGTGAACATCTAGGTGATGTATGTGCCCTAATATGTAGTGTAAAAACATATTTATTTTTTGTAAAAAGTGTCTTAGAGCCCACCAGCTGATCAAGTTGACCAACCCTTCAAATGATCATGATGTGTTTTTGTTTTGGTCTATGGTCTTGGAAGTCTCATTTGAAGTATATAAGAAGATAAGTTGGGTCTATGGTGTTGGAATATTTTCAACGTAGAAAAAAAAAATCTTGAAATCAAATGCAACTCAAAAGTAAATCACACACCTTGTAGCCAATTGTTGGCGGGCTAAAATTGAGCAGTACTTCGATCAGTTTTTTTGCGTATATGACTCCAATCCTAGTTAATCATTCAAATCCAGATATGTGAATGAAAGTATCTGCAAAACAAAGGAAGGAGGAGAAGTTAGATGAGATCAATAATTAATCAAATAGAAGAACAGTGATACCAGTACCTTATACCCAATTAATAGAGTAAGAGTTTATGCTACTGTACTGCATGAAAATTACAATTTGCGTTTTTTCACTCATATATAAGCACAATTGTAAAAGAAAGACAAATACTACATGAGTTTTTTTCATGGAAATTTTTTTATTTCCTATAAACCTTTATATAACTCCCACTCGACCATTACATATAACACAAATATAAAAAAAAATTGTTGTCTCAACTAAACCCTTAACATTTTGATTTATTTTCTTCATATAGTTGTTCTACTTCAACATCCAAATTGATACTATTTTTCCTATACATATTCATGAGACCAAAGAGGAAAGCTTAGATTATATTTTCCCAAATATTAAATTTAATTGCATAAACAAATAATAATTGAAACAACTTGAGTGCATGAATACATGAATAAGCTCCTCTTGGTTTCAAGAATAAGTTATTGGAGTAGTTTAATCATGGAGCAAACTTCCCTCCACTCAACGAAGCAACAACGGATTCAGCATTGACTTTGTTGTTACTATGTTGGATCAAGGGTCTTCTACTTCAAGATTATCCAAATGAAATTTATTCTCTTCTAAATAGGGCCAACCACAGGTAATGTGAAATCTCTCATTGGCGCCCCACAGTCCCCCCTCCCCCCTTTCCCGCGACGCACATCACTCTCAATTTCCCAGTACTCATTTATCTACTATGTAGGAAATGATTAAAAAAAATACATTAAGATACATAAAAAAACAAATAACAAACATTCATTCATTCATTTGTAAATGCAAAAAATATTTCATCTCAATAAATTTTATCATAAAAATATCTTTACATAATATGAAACAAGGTCACATACATAAAGAAACATATAGCAATTATTCATTAACATATAACATTCATTCATTGACCATAGGCATAAAATACTTCATCTAAAAAAAAAATCATCAAAATAATGTTTTCATAATATGGCACATGATGTTTTCATAACTGAATGGTCAGCATTTGGCAAAAAACCATCATGAAGTGACTGGACAATGGGATATACTATTTTTTAGTTGAATTGATTTAGATTAGTTTTATATTAGGAGGCCTATTTAGTAGTACTAAATGTGTCAATTATAACACCCTCCTCCCAGGCCTACCCAAAATAACCATGCCAATCAGGTTAAACATGAGACGACAGGCTACTACAATCATATTCGACCTCCTATGTGACCTTAAGGAAATGGAATTGATGGAACATCACATATAGTCATCTAACCTCATCAACAAAAGCCTCAAGAGACAGTCAACCACTATGACTGCCTGTCCCTAGGTCCCACTGTTGTTCTTGCCCTCTTAGGCCATAGCCTCTCTCATTCTATGGGAAAACAAGTGACTAGAAACCTAAAGTTTCTCTCATAGGCCTCCCTGCCAATGATTGTGCACAAAAATTTCCATTTTTGTACTAAGGACACTGAGATTTAAGCCACGTTTTTAGGCCCATAGACCAGGCCACTGCCCAGAATGGAATGAATGCTCAGAATCAAGTAAAGTATAGGGAAGCAATGATGCAAAAGAAATAAGCTCAACAAGACCTTAATGACACCACTACTAGCCACGACAGGCATTTCGTCAAACATATCATCGACATGTAACCTATAGGTGTAAACAACATAAGTAAGTATAGGGATCTCATACTTATCTGAGAATCATTATGAACCATTGTTCCCTCATGCCATTTTCTACATATTCATCTATTAAGTCATAAACACATTATCCATTCACATACAAGTAAAAACATGCTGAGAGCCATATATAGTTGTGATGAGCCCCAAAAATGGATAATTATATGGGCTCATTCAACCTCCTAATTCGATTTATCCACCATTCTCATTAGTTTATTGCATGTCTTTTATTATATTTATGATAATAGAGTCAATTGGGTTAGTCATTATGCCAAAAAGTCTAATGTGTGCTTTATGCAGTCTTTTGGTCAATTTGGAGACAAAATCAAAGGTTTAAATGAGCACTTGGTAGCCAAATTCGTGGAGAGGATTTTTAGGAAGGTGTCCATTTCATTTATGGGCCCTGACCTCGAATTCTCCACCATCAGCTCGGAGTTCAAGGGCCACCAAATCAATTATCACAAGGGCAGCCAAGAAAGTCAAGTAGGACTGCTGTTAACTGTAAGTTTTGGGTAGTCAAGTCCCTAAAGTTTAGGAGGACTGTTGGGGTCCTCAATTTTTATAAATAAGAAGGCTTAGGGCCTCATTTGGGTTAGCCAGTAGTTAGTCACTTTGTAGGCAAAAGTTAGCTAGTTTGTAGTTCGATTTTAGTTAGTTTTTTAGGCAGTAGTTTAGCTCTGCACTTCAGCACATTTTCAAGTTTTCCTTGTGGACAGTTTTTGGAATGTAACTATTCTTTTGATCAATAAAGATGAATCAAGCTTTGCATTAGCTCTAATCTCTCTTAGGAGACTGTATCTCTTGGGGTTGGGCCCATCTCAAGTGCCCAGTACCTCCTTTGTTTACTTTCATGTGTCTTTGCTGCATTCTTAGAATAAAATTTGTTATTTAGATTAAAATATTTCTTTGTTACTTAGGTCATTTTTGATGATTAAAATAGCTTTTCATGTTCAGATTTACTTGATAGGTTAATCACAGGGAAGATCTTCAGAAAAAGGCTACCAATCACCTTTGATCTCACCTACCCCTTAGTGGAATCATGAGTTGGGACCAAGGTGACCTTGCTGCCACCAAAAACATTGTCTTTGCTTCACCATGCAAGTATTAGTGTTGGATTCTTAGTTGTCGAACTTGATCTCAGTTTTTATGGCATGCTTAGGTTTGTCATTGCTTAGTTGCATAGTTATTTCATCTGATTTCATTGCAAATAAACTTTTGTTCCATTTCTTTGTTGTTATCTAGGTTAGAATAGGCTAACGTACATAGGTCTTTGATTTTCCAAGTCCTTGTTTGTGCAGTTTGAAAAATAACTTGCAGAGCGCCTATCATACTTCTCCATCCACCCATACTCCATCCAACCTACCTGCCTCATCCTCCATTATAGATCCTTGCCTTACCTTTGCCACATTCCCTCACATTGACCTACTTTCCATATTATTGTGTAGCATTGCCTTATCTCTCCTTGAACAAATCCAACCTCCCTTATCACTCTTCAGCTCCATTCTCCAAGCCCTAGACCTCCTTACACCCTTATCTCACCTCCATATGAACTCCTTCATATTTCTCCCTCCATCCATCCTCCAAAATTTCTTTTTGGAACATCCTGTAGAAAATTACAGAACATCTTGTAGAAATTCCAGAACATCCTGTAGAACCCATGCAAACTTCCTGTAGAAGCTCACGAAAGTGGTTTCTTGATAGTCAAACTCTGTGAAACTCTCTAGAAGGGTGCTAGGGACCCCTTAGGCCCTCTTCGAACCTTCCCAACCTTCTGCAAGCATTTCCTCTCGCTAATACACCTCTGCACAGTCAAAAGCCAGTTAAAAGCACATGCATGATAGTTCTAACAACTTATTCAAAAATACAAAAGATATTTTTTTTAGATGTTACTATAGAAGTAGCTTAGACACATGCATTTTACCTTCCTAGAAGTCAATGGCATCTCTTTCAGTAGCTTGCATCGTCTTTCTTGCATCAGTAGGGTTAGCTGGTAAACTTAGGGTTTGCTAGGGTTTACATTTCCTTTCAACTTTCAAGTTTCTTTTTGCAAGTAGATTAGCCTTCTTTGAGTTAGCTTTCATCCATCAGTTAAAAAGATTCTTCTGAGAGCTCATAGAATTTGGCTTAAGCTCCTAGCGGACTTGTGCCAGCTGATCAAGTGACAGCCGCGGGAAGAGCTAGTACTTGTGCATACAGCACCGTCGCTTCCAAGTTTGTTACGAACTACCGTGTTGATAAAATTAAAGAAGGGAGTTCCAGGAGTTGAAGCGTTATTGCTGCAATACTAGGGCTCACCACACTTTTTGGTGCTGTTCCCGGGGAAGCGTCAGAGTATTGGTGATTGTTGCTATTCTTCTATCTTCTACTACAACCTTCTGCTAAGTAGTTTATTTCATTTCCATTCTGCAATTTCATTTCCGCAAAAGTAGAGTAGACATTTCCTGCTTTCATAGATTAACATTTCAATTCCGCAATTTCAATTGTGCAAGCGTAGATTAGCATTTCAATTCTGCAAGCATAGATTAGCATTTCAATTCCACAAGTGTAGCTTAGCACTTCATTCCTGCAATTTCATTTCAGCAAAATAGATTAGTCCTTTCCTACTTTCCTTTCAATTCCGCATTTTCATTTCAACAAGATAGTTAGTTGTAGTTTAATCTATTTTAGTTTTACAGGTACAAGTAGAAAAAAAAAAACAAAAATCAACGAAAAAGATTTTCTTTCATGCCTTGTAGGAGTAGAGATAAGTTAGAAAAATGATTTCACAACACCCCCATTGCTTCACACAGCCAACATTCTCTGTTCTTCGATGGCTGTGATTAAAGAACCCTTAGGTGGACAGTAAGACATATTTGAAGAACCTCAAGGGAAGAAGAAGAAGAAGAAAACATTCCTCTGGAGCAAATGGCTACAAGCAGAAATGTTAGGAGGAGTACCTTATCCAAAAACGAATTTGCAAATCATATGGAAGATTTCAAGAGCGAGGTGAGGCAGTTTCTTGCCATGCAACTAGATACCTTGAAGATCCAAAGGAAGCAAGAGGAAGCCAAGAGGGCTTTGGCCATATTTTGTCCCAGGTGCACTATAAAGCATCCTAGGCATGAATGTCTATTGCACTCCATAGAAATTTATTTCATCTATGAAGAATACCATCCTACGAATTAGTGCCCTTGCCTAGACTTAAAGTTGCATATCAAAGGGCCAAAGAAGTCACTGAACCACTCTATTTCATGAACCAAAGGAGGTCACATGGACACAAAACCTACCAGGAGGGAATGCAAGAGATATCCCAGACCTATTATGACCCCTATCAAGCCACTTCCATGCCTTCTTGGAGTCCCCCTGCTCATCCTTCCTGGTTAACACCCCCTCCTTGGTTGTATCCTCCTCAATACCATGCTCCTCCAATTGCTCATTCATTTCACTCTTATGCTCAGCCACAACCTCAGTGGAATGCACCTCATCAAGGGTGGAGGCCCCAGTACAACTCTCATCCCACTCATTTGCCTCCACCACCTGCCCAACCACAACCCCATCTGCATCTATCTCAAATATACACCCTCACTCAGCTACCCGTACCGCCATTTCCAAACCCACACATTGGTTTAGTTCAACCCAATTGCAAAGCTGAGGCACAGCATGTCCAAATGACTCCTCTTGAGCTCAATGATCTTCACCATAGCTCAGGAAGAGTATTGCAAAAAAGAGATTATCTTGAAAGCATTGAATGACCACATCTAGTAAACGAAGATTCAAAAGAAGAGATCAAAGAACCATGGGCTTCACTTGATGAAGATAAGACATCAAAATCAGAGATTGAGAGAGTTCTCTCATGGTTACCATCAAATCTTCCATGTATTCAAGAGAAATATCAACAAAAAGAGGAAGATGAGAAAGTCATGGTAGAAGGTGACATGAAACATGATTCAAAACAACAAAAGGACCAAGGATATCAGAGCTATATTGAGATATGGTTTCAGACGGTCACTAAGGTGCAACAGTACTCTCTTCCTCAGTTATGCTCGATCCCTTCAAAGTCAAATCATTTGTTCTCTGAAATCTGGATAGCTGCCAGAGCATGCATTTCAAGCATCCACATCATTTTGTCTCTAATCTCGATGTGCACATGGCTCCATTGGAAGTATTCTTATACTTGAAAATGATTTTGTTTTTCAAGTAGGGTAGGGTAGAAAAAAGAAAAGAAAAAAAAGAAAGAAAGAGAAAAAGAAAAAATAGAAAAAAGAAAAAAAAATGAAAATAAGAGGAAAATAAAGATCTAAGGTGAAAACCTCCTCAGAGGCGCCTCAGATTGGCTCATTGATTGAAAACATCCAAGAGGCAGTCAATGGGTTGGAAAAAAGGAAAAAGAAAGAGAGAATAAGATACCTGGGTGAAAACCTTCCTTGGAGGTGCCCAGGGCAGGCAATTAGGGTGGAAAACTCCATGAGGTGCCCTAATTGTTTTCAAAAAAAAAGGAAAAAAAAAATCAGGCCTAATCTCTGTAAAATAATTGCAGGTTGCTAGACATCCTACATTGCAAGAAAAGAGGGCATGCAAAATGAGGATAGGGGTCCGTATCATGCTCAAGGACACCCCTTCAGACACCCCCTCCATGGCCACTCACCTCTCCTACGATCTGGTCACATTCAGGTCAAGGTTGGGCTTTCTACAGGAATTTTTGGGCTTTCTACAGGAAGTTCCAGGCATTTCTACAGGAAGTTCTAAATTTCTATAGGAAACATCCTGTAGAACCATCAAATGAGCCAAATTCAATTTTGGAAGGGAATATGAAGGTTGAAATCTATTTTTTAGGCTTACAGCCACCCCTATTTCCATCCCTCACCTTTCTCCACCATTTTTTCCACCTCGTCGTACTTCTTTTATGAAAACTGTGTTTTTTATAGGAAGTTCTTGTAGAAATTACAGAAGGCTGGAAAGGGATTTTAAAAAGCAGTTTGGTGAACATGATAGCTTCCTCAAGGGTTCAAAATTCCTCCTGCAATCTTCAAACTCCTCCTCCATCATTTCCATGCATGTATCACAACCCAAGCTCATTTTTCTTACCATGCAAAAAAACTGCAAAATGCCTTGAAGCAAAAATACCTAGTGCTGAAATTTGTTTTTTCCATAACCTGAAAACCGTGCCTCCATTTACAAAACCATTTTACAGGGAGTTTTATAGGGACAATGGAAACATGCCCGAGCAATTTCAGCCAATTCTGATGCACGATTTCCAAGAAATTAGCCTCCATCACCTTCAACCATTTTTGCATTTTCTCCATATCCATGCATCTATTTCAAAACTTGTTTCATGGGGAGATGCATATGGGTGATAGTAACCTACCCAAGAAGTTTTAGCCAATTCTGATGCATGATTTCAGAGAAATTGATCTCTGTAATCTTCAGCTATTTTCCATTTTTCTCGAAATCTATGCATCCATTGATCACAATTTTTCTATGGGAGGTGCATAATGATGATAGGAACATTCTCAGCAATTTTTAGATCGATCCGATCTATCGTTCGGGAGAAATGGCGAAAACAAGTTTCAGTCCTGTGAAAATTTAGTAGCAGCAGCTTGAGGGTGCAGATCTGAACATGAAGCCAGCTCCTACAGCATGGATCTAGCCAGAGGATACCTACACAAGAAAAAATAGCCATGAATCAGCCACCAACCATCATGCAACCACAGAAACCAATGCATGCAGCAAATGAAAGGCCACAACACCTCACAACAACCCTTCGACTTCTAGGTATGTGACTAAAACTCGTTCCTCTATTGCATGAATCTAATTTAAGAACTGCATGAACGAATGAAATGGTGGGATTAAGCCACAAATATAGCAAGTTTAACCTGACATTGCCTTCTCTAGCGCTCAACCGGAAATCATGCAATATACGTGGACAGTCGACTCACGTGAAAATAAAAAAAATAGGGAGTGTTGGCTGTTTAAAACTCAGCGTAATTGATGGAGTGATCACAGGTAGGAAACAGGGTGATAGTACTACCATCTGCATGTGCCAGTGCACATTTTTTCCACCTCACCACAAATCATGCAACAATTAAAGAATGCTCAGCTGAAACTCAAGAACTGCTATTCATTTGCACTTGCCACATCCCCAACTGAAGTTTGCACAAAATGATTAACTAGTCATCCTCTACCGGTTTCTCTACCTATCTTCAAGATTCTGCTACATATCAAGCTCACTCAGAGGCGCAGGGACATTCTATAGGAGGACGTTCTACAGGAAGTACGGCATATCCTTCCGAAGCAGAGAAGCCTGGACTTTTCTTCATCGAGTTTGGAGTTTTGAGAGAGGTAGGCTTGAAAAAAACACTCTTCCATGCATGATGTTTCGAAAGGTGGTGAATTAAAACTGTCTGGAGTAGGATAATTAGAAGCAAATACGTCTGTGGGTCAAGAATGGTAGTTTTCCTGTGTGATACACGGAAGTTTTTTCAGTTCGTTCTGCGTCACATTCTCCTCCATGGTTCCTATTAACAAATTTCTCCTGTAGAAAAGTTAAAGCACTGTGAGGGCTAACATGTGCATGAACAATGTGAATTTTATGTGGTTGTATGCATGTTGGGGATGAAAATTAAGCTTTACACTCTGTCTGTGGGAGCCTAATTCCCTTCTGACAGTCAAGTATTTGGGCAGCAAAAGTCTTGAAACCGGAGAATTGTTGTTCATTGATATCAAACAGTCGAGGAATTCTTCCTTGAGTCTAGGGGGAAACTATAAACAACATTTCCGTTTCTAAAAAAAGCATAAGAAAAAGGGAGCACTTTCACCATGCAAGGGGGATTCATAATGCAGCATTATCCATGGTTATCATGTGAACTTACACTTCATCCAATAGTGAAGACAGGGAACACATTGAGGTAGAAGAGAAAGCCAAGGGTAAGGAAACCCAAGACAGACCACCACAGAAAGAGCAATAAGAGAAACAAGAGAAAGGCCAAGCTGCTGAGCCCAAAACTATAGGTGGAATAAAGGCACAAATGCCAAGGAAGAAACAGTTGCAAATCAGGGCAGAGAGGACTGAAAAAGTCCAAGCAAGTGAGAGCACACCCAAGGCAACCATAGAAAAATTAAAAGAGAAGGCACCCCTAGCCAAGCAAGCCAAAACAGTGAAAACCATTTCTACAGGAAGCCGGAAAACCATTTCTACAAGAAGACAGAAAACAACTAGCACAGGACTTTCTACAAGAAGTCTAGAAACAGAAGGAAAAAACTCCTGATATTTTAGCCAGGGAGGCAGCAGCTGTGTTGGCCACCCTAAGCACATCTCCAAATCAGAAAGGGAAGCGAAAGAGGGAGCCTCCCATGTATTTTAAGGCAAGAAGGAACATGCGGGTAAAATCTGGCAGACCCCAACCACAGTGAAAAGAGTCAATTACAATTGTAGACACCTCAGCTACACAAAAGGAAAAGTCTCCCTCAAAGGCATCCATCACCTAGGAATGGGGAAGCCCAAAGAGATCCACCTGGAGAGAAAGAATGAAAATTTTGACACAAAGGCCTCTCTATAGGATGCTGAGATAGTTTTACAGGAAGTTGAGAATTCTCTAGGAAATGGAGCACAGGCAGTGGGAAGAAGCAGAGAGAAAATCATGGCTTCATGACCGAGAAGAGGACATCATTTCAGAAGCTTGGCATGATAGGGAGCCCACCAGGGCCATCAAAGATGAAGAGATAGATTGGTTGCTTAGAGGATGATCAGCACTTTCAGTAGGGGTGATGATGAGCCCCAAAAATGGATAATTATATGGGCTCATTCAACCTCCTAATTCGACTCAATCCACCATTATCATTAGTTTATTGCATGTTTTTTATTATATTTATGCTAATAGAGTGAATTGGGTTAGTCATTATGCCAACAAGTCTAATGTGTGCTTTATGCAGAATTTTTGGTCAATTTGGAGACAAAATCAAAGGTTTAAATGAGCACTTGGCAGCTAAATTTGTGGAGATGATTTGTAGGAAGGTGTCCCCTTCATTTATGAGCCCTTACATCGAATTCTCCACCATCAGCTCAGAGTTCAAGGGCCACCACATCAATTATCACAAGAGCAACCGAGCAAGGGCTAGTAAAGTTGTTGTTAACTACAAGTTTTTGCAGCCGAGTTCCTAAAGTTTAGGAGGTCTGTTGGGGTCCTATATTTGTATAAATAAGAGGGCTTAGGGCCTCATTTGGGTTGGTAGAATTTAGCTAGTTGGCAGTTCGATTTTAGTCATTTTTAGTCATTTTAGGCAGTGGGTTAGCTTTGCATTTCAGCACATTCTCGAGCTTTTCCTTGTGGACAGTTTTTGGGATGTAACTATTCTTTTGATCAATAAAGATGAATCTAGCTTTGTGTAGGTTTTAACCCTGTACAGAAATTACCTGCATACGAATTATAAATCATAGGAAAAATAAAAATGCGAGAGAATAACACATAAAACACATATACATAGAGATTTCCCACTGGATCTCAAAACCGATACTACCAGCTTGATTTTTCATTATGTTCCTTTCAATGTTACAATACATATTTATACATGTCGAAGCATCCAATACCATGGACCGAAAAACCATCATGTACAATACCATGGACCGAAAAACCATCGATCCAATACCATGGACCGAAAACCATCGCGTCCAAAAAAACATGTGCAAAAAAATCATGCACAAAACCATAGGTGGGTCTGCCCAACCTAACATAGGGTCCAAAACAAAAATTTTCCGGGGTGCTGCCCTAGACCCCATAAAGTGGGGTTACAGGTACCCCTCAAACCCCCTATTAACTATGTGGAAGAATATAACACAACCCAACAATCTCCCACTCGTTGTTTTCTTTCCACAGGGGGCCGCAAGAGAGCTTAGTCATTTTTCCAGCCCTGAAATGCCCATTGTTTCTATACACCAACAGAACTTCTTAGAGCTCATAGATTTTGTCAATGCATCTGCAGTATTCTTCAAAGTGTCCACCTTTACCAGCAACACCTTTTTGTCTTCTATCATATCCCTCACAAAGTGATACTGAACATCAATGTGCTTTGTCTTTGAATGATAAGCAGGGTTTTTTTCCAAGAAAATTGCACTTTGGCTGTCACAGTCTATCCTTATAGCTCCCTGTACTAACCCCATACTTGAACACAATCTCTGCAACCAAACTGCTTCCTTGCTTGCATGAGTGGCTGCCATGTATTCTGCCTCTGTAGGTGATAGTGCCACTACAGATTGTTTCTTACTCATCCAACTAACTGCACCTCCAAATAGGTTAAACACATACCCACTTGTAGATCTTCTCTGATCCAGATCTCCAGCCCAGTCTGCATCAACAAAGCCACAGATATCCAACACTCTGTCCAATCCTGGTCTTCCTTGGTAGCACAACCCATAATCACTAGTGCCACGCAAATACCTGAAAACCCGCTTCACAGTTG
>APFE031394289.1:0-32239 GCA_000404065.3 Pinus taeda
TGGTCTGGTGCTAGTTTCTATGGGTTATTTGTCAAATATGCCATGTGAGTAAGCCATTTTCCAGGCTAGACCTCTCGAGGCTACCTCCTTGTTGTAGAAAAATAATTTGTACCAATAATAGGAGTAGACTTATTCGAAAAAGAAAAAAAAATGATTTGAAAAAGTTTAGGCCATCTAGTAATTTTATTTTGCCTTATAACCATGGCATTAGAAAGGGGATAAATGATTTCTTTCCTAAATACATGAGTAGTACATGTTTAAAACTTGAATAATGGTCAAAATACTTTTTCCTCTTCAAATTATTAATCTATGGTAATATAAACTATCCAAATGAAAATTTATTATTGAAGATCTTAGGAATAGCTTCTAGTAAACAATCAACCTAATACAATTGGTAGTATCATGAGAAACATTAAGATATATTTTGTATTCGTGAAGTTGAAATCAACACCATTGGTTTCAAAAACCCATAGGAAAAATAGCCAACATCTAATGGCTTTTTGCGAAATAAAACCATACAACTTGGTTAAAATGTCTCTATTGACTTAGAGTTAGGGGGAAGGTTTTTATCCCCACTTTTGAAGATAGACAAGCCTTTGCATCATAGGAAAATTGGTAACTTTCAATATTGATTATTCTTAAAAAAATGATTTAAATAAATAATTGAAAGGTTTAGATATATTTATATTTTTTATCTTTAAATAATCATTTAGATTATATAGGTTGATAGTCATGTTTATTTTCGAATGTGGACTTTTAAAATTCTAATTATATTATTAATAATGAATAGGTGGATTGTATGGATTTAAATATTGTAAATATTTATGGTATATTTTTATTAGTAGTTAAATTTAGAAATTTATTTCAAAGGTAGTTATAAATTAAGTTCAAACAAATTGTTTATAAAATATTTTGACTATGAAATAAGGTATGGGTTTCTATGACAAGTCCTATTGATAAGCCATGGTATTGATCCATTATATTGTAACAAATCTTATTTACACCTTAAAAATCTTCAATATGTTTTTTTATCTCTTTTTCTTTAATGTATATATGTTATGTTGTTAATAACAATAATAATAATAAAGTTATAATTTAGTTAACTTTTTTTTATTGTTTAAACATTGATAATGTGAGATGATGAACTAAATATGTTGATATGTACTATCAATTGATTCCTATCATGTTTTATGTCTCATTTAATTTATGTTACCCTCATAAGTAATTCTACCAATATATATATATATATATATATATAATTCATCAAAGACACATTATATTACTAAGTAGATAAAGAGTACAAAATGACAGCTCGTGTGCATAGGTTGAAATGATACGAGCTAGAGAAAAATATTGTCTTCAACACACTCTTGTTCAAGCAAACAATCACACTTTTTTTTTGTGATATCGCTTATAAAGTTCAAAAAATTGACCTTTCCTATTACTACTATTGGTAGGTCTCTCTACCTGAAAATCTTGCTAACTATATTTTGCAGAACTTGACTTAACAAAAGAAGCACTATATTTGCTATATATGTGTCAGTGTCGGACCCACCAACATGTTAGGGGATCTCCCCAGTAACGATTCCCAACTAGACCTCAGATCATTTGGTGTAGGAGTCACAGCAGTGGGTCGTATGGTATCGCCTTTATCGCACTTATGGATAGAGGAAAGTAAGATGTTCTTGTTGGTAGCAAGGGTGTGACATATACAACAAGGAAAGAAAGGTGCATGAACGATTCTAACACATGGAAAGTTGTATGAGTATGCCCCTTAGAAACCTGTGAAAGAATAGGGCCTCGAAGAGAACACACGAGTGAAGATACATCACAAACTAGAAAGAAACTTAGCTAACAATCCAAAGTGGTTGTTAAACCAACAACATATTTGAGTAATATTCATACATACTTATATAGAAAGAGTCCATACATTCATGCGTACGCAAGCAATACATATATCATTAGAGTAACCAAGATAGATGAGATACAATAACAACATATGCATGAAACATTATGGGTGTATTATATTAAGAAATGAAAGTTCCAATGATACAGTATAACCATGACTGGCCACTAGCCCCGATAGCAAAACATTACAGTCACTGCCGCCGTATCCTTTAATTATTTTCCGGAAACATCAATAGTTCATTCAAACATTAAGGTATGCTTAGGAGTGTGTTGAGGCTTCGAATATCACATAAATAGAGAGAAAACATATGAATAATTTTGCATACTACTTGGAATTAGAGTAAAACATCATATATTTGGAGCCTTCTAGATTTCGAAAGGAGGTATAGCAATATGCATGGTGGAGCAATCCTCCATCAAGAAGAATTATGTTTCGAACATAGTGACATGACTGAAAAGGAAGTCAATATTTAGTTTTAGGTCACTCCACAATATCAAGCTTGCAATAGATGAAAGCATTTAAAATTTCATAATAAGGTTCATGACATGATGGTTCACATAGAAAGGAATGGACTACCAAAAGTCTTCTTTCTAGTCATGAATTGCACTTATAATAGAGAATTGATGGCTTTTCATTCATTTATGGAATAGATGATGCATCAAATGGATGTGAAGAAAACCTTATTTAATATGATCATTGAGGAAGAAGGTACATATAGGAACCTTATGGATTTGAGGTAAATGGTAAGAATCCATATATATGTAAGATTAAGAAATTTTTGTATGGGAAATAGTTGGGATAAAGAGCATGGCATTTCAAGATAAAAGGATACTACAAGATACAAAATTCAGTAGAAAATAAACAAATTTTATATTATATTATCTACCTTTGGGATTAGTTTTCTCATTTTGGTGTTGTGTATAGATGATTTTCTTCTTACATGTCCAAAAAATCTCATTTCAATGTACCAAGTAGACATGAAAATTGACATCAAGATGAAGAACATTGGTACCATATATTATCCCTTGGGTTTGGTCATTTGGAAATGACCAAGGGATATTTTCGTTGGGTGGGCTCAGTATGTGTTTTATGGAGGAATTTTATCTTATGGCCACACCCATGATCACTAGTATAATGAAGGTGACATCTTTAAATTCAAAACTCACGGAACCCTTGTTGCACAAGTAGTTCATTGGTTCCTTCATCTAATTGGTCAACACAAGGAAACATACATGTTTTCATTGAACATCTTGATTAGATTCATTTTGGAGCAAACGAAAGAGCATTGAGGAATCAAAAAATGTTAACTTCATAATCCTAAAGCTTATTTGGTTAGATAGTTTTCTAGAATCAACAAAGCTATTCTAGAATAATAAAGATAATTCTAGAATTTTTGTTTTCCTATAGGACTTGTTAGCTCCTTATCATAATGATTATCCTTGAGTTTTTTATCATGAACACGTGGAATTTTGATATGAGGCTACAAATTTTATATATATGATATGCGTCTCAAGCTTTAGTAATGCGTTTTTATTTATCAATATAATTACATCTCCAAGGACACTTTGTCTAAACGTATCATGGTATCGGAGCCACTCTAACGATAGTTTTATACGATGAGAGCATCATGCTAAGGAGAAGGCCATGATATATTAATGAAAAACAAATTTCTAAAACTTAAGCATAGTTTTCTTCACCAAAAAAAAATCATCAAGGAAGTACTTTATTGATTCAATACAGTTGCTTTAAAGTTTGGCAATCTAGATCTATAATATCTTAATATTAAAAAAAAATCTTTTGTGTAGAAATAAAAGGAATTTGTAGTTCTCAAATATATTTTTAAAGAACTATAAAAAGCCCATGATAAGAAGAGGTAGGGCATAGAAAAGGCTCTATATTGTGAAATTTCCAACTTCTTATGAATTGGGAATTTTTTTTTTTAAATGAGTTGAAAAAGTTTCCCGGATGCGGGTGAACGGGACAAGTAACGGGACAGTGGCGGCAGGAGGAGTAGGTGCGTGGAGTATGCCCTACGCCACCTAGCCTCGCCTGTTGTATGTGTTCAATACACCTGAAATCTCATTCAAGGTCGAGTTAATGTGGCTCGATAATCTACACGGGTTCTCGAGCTCTAATCTGATGGTGTTCCTCCTTTAGAGTTTAATTCCTTTCATTCGCATGTTAAGCCTTATCGCAAATGGAGTGCTCTGTTGAGTGGATGATTCAGGTTTTCATGGTGTTCAAGCTCGTGGAGTAGCTTCTAATGATTTTTTGCAAAATAAAACCATACAACTTGGTTAAAATGTCTCTATTCACTTAGAGTTAGGGGGAATGTTTTTATCCCCACTTTTAAAGATAGACAAGCCTTTGCATCATAGGAAAATTGGTAACTTTCAATATTGATTATTCTTAAAAGATGATTTAAATCAATAAATTAAAGGTTTAGATATCTTTATATTTTTTTATCTTTAAATAATCATTTAAATTATATAGGTTGATAGTCATGTTTATTTTCGGATAGGGACTTTTAAAATTCTAATTATATTATTAATAATGAATAGGTGGATTGTATGGATTTAATTATTGTAAATATTTATGGTATATTTTTAGTAGTAGTTAAAGTTAGAAATTTATTTCAAAGGTAGTTATAAATTAAGTTCAAACAAAATGTTTATAAAATATTTTGACTGTGAAATAAGGTATGGGTTTCTATGACAAGTCCTATTGATAAGCCATTGTATTGATCCATTATATTGTAAGAAATCTTATTTACACCTTAGAAATCTTCAATATGTTTTCTTATCTCTTTTTCTTTAATGTATATATGTTATGTTGTTAATAACAATAATAATAATAAAGTTATAGTTTAGTTAACTTTTTTTATTTTTTAAACATTGATAATGTGAGATGATGAACTAACTATGTTGATATGTATTATCAATTGATTCCTATCATTTTTTATGTCTCATTTAATTTATGTTACCCTCATAAGTAATTCTACCAATATATATATATATATTACTTAGTAAATAAAGAGTACAAAATGACAACTCCTGTGCGTAGATTGAAAATGATACGAGCTAAAGAAAAATATTGTCTTGAACACAATCTTGTTCAAGCAAACCATCACATTTTTTTGTGTGTGATATCTCTTATAAAGTTCAAAAATTTGACCTTTCCTATTACTACTATTGGTAGGTCTCTCTATCTGAAAATCGTTTTAACTATATTTTGCACAACTTGACTTAACAAAAAACCACTATATTCGATATATAAGTGTCGGTGTTGGACCCACCAACATGTTAGGAGATCTCCCTGATAACGAGTCCTAACTAGACCTCAGATCATTTGGTGTAGGAGTCCCAGCAAATGGTCATATGGTATCGCATTTATCGCAGTTATGGATAGAGGAAAGTAAGATGTTCTTGTTGGTAGCAAGGGTGTGACATGTGCAACAAGGCAAGAAAGGTGCATGAATGATTCTAACACATGGAAAGTTGTATGAGTACGGCCCTTGGAAACCTGTGAAAGAACATGGCTTGGAAGAGAACACACGAGTGAAGATACATCAAAAACTGGAAAGAAAGTTAGTTAACAATCCAAAGTGGTGGTTAAACAAACAACATATTTGAGTAAGATTCATACATACTTATATAGAAAGAGTCCAAACATGCATGCGTAAGAAAGCAATAAATATATCATTAGAGTAACCAAGATACATGAGATACAATAACAACATATGCATGAAACATGATGGGTGTATTATATTAAGAAATGAAAGTTCCAATCATATAGTATAACCATGACCAGCCAGTAGGCCCGATAGCATAACATTACAGTCAGTGCCACCGTCTCTTCCAAAGAGATATATTAGCTCTACATTGTGGAAAATCTAAGGCTCGTTATAATACTCTCCAAGATTTCTCTGAGATACTCCTATCGGAAGCTTGGTTGACCAAAAGCCCTTACAATGAGTTATGAGGTACTATGCATAGCAAAGGGTGGGGTGACCCTTGAAATTCCCCTTTGTGACTATTCACCTACCCTCGTGACTCTACAACTACTTTATGACTCTTACATTCAACTATTGACACTTGGACTTCCACTTTAGACGATGTTACATCCAATATACACATGTACCCATGTGAGACAAAATATGCTTCAGAAATCTATGTAAACTATCAAAAACAGTCACACAGTTGTGGTAAGACCAACTCTTTTACATCCTTGGATGATTGATGCTGGAAAAATGATGCCAAGCTTGGTTGTCCGTGATAGTTTCCATGTGCTCAATGGTGACATCTTGCTGAAAGTGAACTCTTGCATATGTTGTTATAGCTCCTCTCTTCAACTTGTCTAATAATGTGCACATCACTGTCTTGAGTATAACTAGACCAACAACATACTAATGCATAGTGTGTGTGATGATCTCTGAGTGTGTGCTGGTGATCGTGCACATCAACTTGTTAAAATACATGTTCATCTCCAGCGAGACTTGCTTCTTGTATTTTCCTCAGTAAGTGTTCCAAATGACTGTGATTGCATGCATGTGCATAATAACATCCATGTTGTTGAGTACCCTTACATGCGATCGATAATACTTCTCACCCTATCTACTCCATGCTGGCTACTGAATGGATCTATAACCTCTATGGGAACATTCTCATTAGTCTATGCATGTTGCGCCTCCTATTGTACCTATCCCTATTGCAACAAATTCTCTCGTTTGAAACTCCTTTTCTCCTTTTGTGCGATCCTCTTGTGGCATCATTGCCTCGTAGCCTTAGTCTCCAAAGTTGTTTTCATCACAAGTGGATCTTCTTGAACTTGCAACTTTGCTTCACCTTTACAATGTCAACAACCTTCCTCTTACATGTGTCACGTGCAAGTGTGCTACCTTCTGCTACTGTTGATGGTGCTTCTCACTCTTAAAGGCCGAAGACTTGAAGTTCAAGTTTTAGAGGTGACAAGTGGTATCATAGCTGATGTTCGGGTTGATGATGAAGTGTTGATCCCACTACACTATCATGACAGGTGGTATCAGAGCCGATTTAGGTGAAGTGCAAGTGAAGGAAGTTGATCTCGTTGTTCCTTCATAATAGGTGACATCAAAATCCAGTTTAGTTTTGAGGGGGAACCTGGTGAAAGGTGAAGAAATCTGAAGGGTGATTCAGGTTTGTAGGAAAGTGGATGGAAAAGATCGTGGAAGGACCTATGGCAAGTGAATCTAGCCATGATGTAGGTTGAGGTTTTCATTACAAAGTGTTGGAACAGATGAGTCGATGGAGTTCTGAATGGGTTTCGATGAAGGCCGAGAATATGACGATTCGAGAAGGCTATTCGATGATCAAAGAAGAACTTGAAGAAATCAAGCACAGAAGTGGAATTACGATGGAAGACGTTGAACTTAGGAAACTTGATAAGGAGATCCAGCAGAATGGTCTTAGTCTTCAAGAACTCTTGGATTAGAGAGTTTGAATAAGGAAGAAAAGTGCCATGGTGGAGACCAAAGTTAAGCAACTTGAGGAAGAGATGAAGAACTTTCTTGGTAAGAAGGATTTTGTAATTGAGCAGGATGAGCTTGACTACATTGGTAGACTAGGGGACTACTACCGAAACAATCAGGCAGATGTTTGAAAGCTTAGTACTATTGAAGAAGTCATTGGAAACTTGGTTGATGGATTTGAGGAGAATGCAATGGAGGACAAGCTGGAAGGAAGTCAAGCTGAGCCAAGATCAGGTTTCTTAGAAGAGCCAAGCAAGGAAGTGAAGTGCCTTAAGAGAGTTGTCGAGTTGGAACATAAGCCAATGGACACTTCTAAGGTCGAATTCTTGGGGAAGGTTGCTGATGTGAGACGCAAGATAAATCCGACAGAAGGATGTAATGCCTTGAAGCTGAGTTTTGTGTAGGTGACCGTGAAAGGCAAGAGATTTGCAGCTTTAGTGGATACGGGAGCTACTCATAGCTTCTTAAGTAGGAAATGAGCAAACACTTTTGGAAATAAAGTTGAGATGGAGAAAGAGTGGACTGCTTTCAAAGCAGTCAAATCTACCTTGAAAGTTGTCACCGATGTGATGAAGAACACTTAGGTGAGAGTGGGCTCATGGTTTGGAAAGTTGGACTTGAGGATTGTGGACATGGATGATCATTCTATGGTGCTCGGGCAATATTTCATGAAGCTTGCACAAGCCATACCAATGGTAAACCAGGAAATTCTCTTGATCATAGCTAGAAGAAGAACTATGTTAATTCTGATGAATAGGAGGAGTTGCTTGGGGTATAGACCAAGAATGAATTCTATGAATTTGTATCCGAGAGATCGAAATGTGAAGCATGAGGATGTGGAGAAAAGAGGACTTGGTAGTATGACTCAAAGAATGATGGAAGAGAATTTGATTGACTTCATTGCGAGAGCGAGGAGGAAGAAAGGAGGTGGGAGATCAATCTTACAAATCATGAAGCACTTGGCAGAGACATCTTCTATTGAAGATCTTCACAATGGAGTTGTAGATGAAGAGAGTCGAAGTACTTCTTTACAGGCAGCGGTTGGAGAGGATTATGCAGGTAGAGATGCCGCTCGCATAGTGGAGTTTTGTAGGTATGCTATGGGCATATATGGCTTTGAGTTAATGAAACACAAGCTTGGGAAGCTTGGGTGTACATGTGAGGAGGTTGAGGCTGTTGACAAATACTTGAGGACACAGTACCAATCTGATGCATGGGTGGATGAGAGTCAGGGAGGAAACTTCGTGACCCTCCTTTCTCGATAGACAACCTTGGAGATGGTTTGGTGTAGGGACCTTGACGATAAGGATCTGATCCCACTGCCACTCGTGACAGGTGGTATCAAAGCTGATGATCGGGTTGATAATGAAGAGCTGATCCCACTGCACTATTGTGACAGGTGGTATCAGAGGTAATGGTGAACGAGGTGCATGATTTGAAGAGAAGTTGATCAAGTAATTAAAAAAAATAATTTCGAAATATATAAGAAGTAAATTTCACAATATAGAGCCTCTTCTACACCCTCCCTCTTCTTATCATGGTCCTTTTATAATTACTTAATAATGTATTTTAGATCGACAATTTCTTTTCATTTGTACACAAAATAAATCTTTTGAATTTTAAAATATTATAGATCTAGATTGTGAAACTTTAAAGCAACTTTCTTGAATCAATAAAGTACTTCCTTGATGAATTTTGTTTTCGGTGAAGAAAACTACACCCTCCCTCTTCTTATCATGGTCCTTTTATAATTACTTAAGAATATATTTTAGATCTTCAAATTCTTTTCATTTATACACAAAATAAATCTTTTGAATATTAAAATATTATAGATCTAGATTGCAAAACTTTAAAACAACTTTCTTGAATCAGTAAAGCACTTCCTTGATGATTTTTTTTTTGGGTGAAGAAAACTATGGTTAATTTTTAGGCACTTGTTTTCCATTAATGTATCATTCCCTTCTCCTCACCACTATACTTTGATCCTACAATACTATCTTTACAGTAACTCTCACACCATGATATGTTTGGCAAAAGTGTCCTTAGACATGTAATTATATTGATAAAGAAAACACATTATATAAAGCTTCAGAGGCATATCAAATATTTAAATTCTCTAGCCTCATATCAGCATGCCATGTTTTGGTGCTAAAAACCTCAAACATAATCACTATGATAAGGAACTAACAAGTCCTATATATCTTCTAGGGAATAAAAAAAATATAGAATTATCTTTATTATTCTATAAAAATATATTCTAGAATAACTTTGTTGAATCTAATCAAGATGTTCATTGAAAAACATATACCTCACCTTGTTTTGACCAAATAGACAAAGGAACCAATCAACTGCTTAGATAGTTCAACTTTGGCATATTCTCTATTCTAAAACTATTCCATCAAGTAATTTTGACCATTCAATATATAGTTATAATGATCTCAGTTATTTGCAAGGTGTTCTACTAGTTGTACAAAGTTGTGTTAATGATGGCCAAGTTATTGTTCCTATGGGTTTTGGAAACCAATGGCATTGTTTTCAACTTCATGAATGTGAATTATATCTTAACATTTCTCATGATACTACCAATGGTATTAGGTTGAGTGTTTACTAGAGGCTATTCCTAAGATCTTCAATAAGGTATTTTCATTTGGGTAGTTTATATTATTGTAGATTAATAATTTGTCGAGGAAAAAGTATTTATACCCTTATTCAAGTTTTAAACATGATTGTTACATGTATTTAGGAAAGAAATCATTTATCCCCTTTCTAGTGCCATGGTGGAAAGGAAAATAAAACTACTAGATGGCCTAAACTTTTCCAACTCATTAAAAAACATTAATTTCCAAATCTATAATTGGGAAATTTCACAATACATAGCCTTTTCTACACCCTCCCTCTTCTTATCGTGGTATTTTTATAATTTCTTAAAAATATATTTTAGATCTACAAATTATTTTCATTTGTACACAAAATAAATATTTTGAATATTAAAATAATTTAGATCTAGATTGCCAAACTTTAAAGCAACTTTCTTGAATCAATAAAGTGCTTCCTTGATGATTTTTTTTTTTGGTGAAGAAAACTATGCTTAAGTTTTAGACATTTTTTTTCCATTAATATATCATGGACTCCTCCTCACCACGATACTCTCATCCTACAAAACTATCTTTACAATGGCTTAAATACCATGATATGTTTAGCAAAAGTGTCCTTAAAAATGTAATTATATTGATAAGGAAAAACACATTATATAAAGCTTGAGAGTTATAGCATATATATAAATTCTCTAGCCTCATATCAACATGCCATGTGTCCATGCTAAAAAAATGAAAGATAATCACTATGATAAGGAACTAGCAAGTCCTATACATATTCTAGGGAATACAAAAATTCTAGAATTAACTTTATTATTCTAGAAAAATATATTCTCGAATAACTTTGTTGATCCTAGAAAACTATCTAGCTAACTAATCTTTAGGATTATGAAGTTAACATTTTTTCAGTGCTCAATGCTATTTCCTTCGCTCCAAAATCAATTTAAACAAGATGTTCATTGAAAAACATATATCTTGCCTTGTGTTGACCAAATATATCAAGGAACCAATCAACTACTTATATAGTTCAACTTAGGAATATTCTCTATTCTAAAACTATTCCATCGAGTGATTTATGACCATTAAATTTATAATTATATTTATGGCAGTTATTTGCAAGGTGTTCTACTAGTTGTACAAAGTTGTGTTAATGATGGCAAAGCTATTGTCCTCTAGGTTTTCGAAACCAACGGTGTTGATTTCAACTTCATGGATACAAATTATAACTTAACGTTTCTCACGATACTACCAATGGTATTAGGTTGAGTTTTTAATAGAAGCTATTCCTAAGATCTTCGATAAGAAATGTTCATTTTGATAGTTAATATTAATGTAGATTAATAATTTGACTAGGAAAAAGTATTTCGACCCTTATTCAAGTTGTAAACATGAGTAGTACATATATTTAGGAAAGAAATCATTTATCCCCTTTCTAGAGCCATGGTTATAAGGGAGAATAAAATTACTAGATGGCCTAAACTTTTTCAAGCCATTTTAAAAGAAAAAAAATTTCCTAATTTATAAGAAGTGGAAATTTCACAATATGGAGCCTTTTCTATGTCCTCCCTCTTCTTGTCGTAGTATTTTTATAATTTCTTAAAAATATAGTTGAGATCTACAAATTCTTTTCACTTTTACACAAAATATTTTTTTCAATATTAAAATATTATAGATCTAGATTGGCAACTTTAAAGCAACTGTATTGAATCAATAAAGTACTTCCTTGATAATAAAAAAAAATTGTTGAAGAAAACTATGCTTAAGTTTTAGACATTTGTTTTTCATTAATATATCGTGGCGTTCTCCTCGACACGATACTTTCATCCTACAGAACTGTCATTAGAGTGGCTCTGATACCACGATATGTTTAGCAAAAGTGTCCTTGGAGATGTAATTATATTGATAAAGAAAAACACATTACATAAAGCTTGAGAGGCATAGCATATATATGAACTTTGTAGCCTCATATCAACATGCCATGTGTTCATGCTAAAAAACTCAAGGATAATCACTATGATAAGGAACTCACAAGTCCTATAGCAATACAACAATTCTAGAATTATCTTTATTATTCTAAAAAAATATATTCTAGAATAGCTTTGTTGATCCTAGAAAACTATCTAACCAAATAAACTTTAGGATTATGAAGTTAACATTTGTTGAGTCCTCAATGCTCTTTCCTTTGCTCTAAAAAGAATCTAATCAAGATGTTCATTGAAAAACATATATCTCTCCTTGTGTTGACCAAATAGATGAAGGAACCAATCAACTACTTGTGCAACAAGGGTTCCATGAGTTTTGAATTTAAAGATGTCACTTTCGTTATATTAGTGATCATAGATGTGGCCATAAGATAAAATTCCTCCATAAAATTCCTTCATCTTGAAGTCAATTTTCATGTCTACTTTGTATATTGCAATGATATTTTTTGGACATGCAAGAATCAAGTCATCTATACACAACACCAAAATGAGAAAAATAATCCCAAAAGTAGATAATATAATATAGAATTTATTTATTTTCTACTCAATTCTATATCTTGCAATATCCTTTTATCTTGAAATGCCATGCTCTTTATCGCAACTATTTCCCATACAAAAAGTTCTTAATCTTACATATATATGGATCCTTACCATTTACCTCAAAGCCCTAAGGTTCCTATATGTACCTTCTTCCTCAATGATCATATTAAAGAAGGTTTTCTTCACATCCATTTGATGCATCATTTATTCCATAAATGAATGAAAACCCATAAATTATCTATTATAAGTTCAACTCGTGACTAGAAAGATGACTTCTGGTAGTCCACTCCTTTCTACGTGAACCATCATGTCTTGAACCTTAATATGAGCTTTTATATGTTTTCATCTATTGCAAGCTTGATATTATAGAGTGGCCTAAAACTTAATATTGACTTCCTTTTTATCATGTCAATATGTTTGAAACATAATTCTTCTTGATGGAGGATTACTCCTCCACCATGTA
The DNA here is from genome assembly GCA_000404065.3 of Pinus taeda. Classification (NCBI taxonomy): domain Eukaryota; kingdom Viridiplantae; phylum Streptophyta; class Pinopsida; order Pinales; family Pinaceae; genus Pinus; species Pinus taeda. The sequence continues at coordinate 12,995 of APFE031394289.1, forward strand.
TATTGCTATACCTCCTTTCGATTTCTAGAAGGCTCCAAATATATGATGTTTTATTTTAATTCCAAGTAGTATTAAAACTTCTTCATATTTTTTCCCTCTATTTATGTGATCCTCGAACCCTCAACACACTCCTAAGCATACCTTAATGTTTGAATGAACTATTGATGTTTCCTGAAAATAATTAAAGGATCTGTCACCTCATTTGTTCCTCGATGATGTTTTACTTATTTGCAAATCACTAGTGGCCTTGAATTAAACTTTAAAGCTTCACATTCATTATTCTCTTTCATCATGATAGATTTATGGGACTTTCTAGATGTAAATTCATCTTCAAACTTTACATCACTACTTACTACTACTTTTCATTTCTTTGGAATATACACCTTGTAGGTCTTTCAAGTGCTATTATAATGTACAAGTAGACCCTTCCTAATGGATAATTCCAACTTGATACTATTTTCTATTGTTACATGGTATTAAAAGGACAACCAAATATTTAGAAATGGTTCACTTCTAGCTTCACATTAATAAATGCTTTAGTAAGTGTCTTATCCTCCAAGACCTCATCATGGAACTATTTGTGGATGTAGATTGTTGTGTCACATAAAGAAACATTGTGAGGTTTTGGTAATGAATCATGGCTTTACTAGCACTTATTATGGTTAACTCCCTCATGAATCCTTCGTTCTTGTCAAAAACCTCAAAATCCTTAGAGTTTTCCTCGCCACCATTACATGTTCTCAAGGTTTTGGTCTTCTTGAGCATCTAATCTTTTAACAAGATCTTTGAACTCTTGAAACCCACTAAAGTGTCAAACTTTAGATTTAGAAACTAAATTCAAGTTATGAGAGATGACTATAAGGAAATTCTAAACCTAATGCATTTAGACGTTCTTAGAGTTTTTGTTTCTAATAATTGATTTATTGTTGTAATTTTTTCAAAATATTAATTAGAGAAATAGAAAAAAAAAATCTAAACATTGCACCAACCACACAATAGTTGAATAGTAACAATGAAAGAAATAAAATACACATCACATAGGAATTTCTCCTTTTTATTATATTTTCATTCCTTTCCTAAAAAATCACAAGATGATCTCTACACCATACTAAAAATTAATTAGTAGTTTTCGAGTCATTACATCACATGGATACAAGAATGTAGAACTTTTACATATGAAGATAATAACTATAGTAATGCCATGGTGTAAAAACTTCTTTTCTTAACCCTAATTTGTAAATATAACCATGAAATATATTTCTAATAAGTTTTAATATATCTTGTGAAAACTTTTAATGATATAATTATATTTTTATTGTTAATGAAAAATTTCAAACAATTGATTGAATGGGTTGAGAAACTAAATTGGCTATGATACATGAGTGGGAATGTTCTAAAATGATTTCTCATTGAAATTACCTTTCCTAAAATTCTTTCTTGAGCTAAAATTAAAAATACATTGTTTCTAAATATCAAATAATTCACTTATTGGGGTAGTTGGAAATAGTATATGTTATCCTTTTCAGGAATCAAAAAGCTTCCACCTTATGACCCTATGACCCATAAAATTACTAATTTATCCTATGAAATATGATGGTGAGAGAGGTAAAAATAGTGTCAATTTGTTTAATTTGACCACCATCCCCACAAATGAATTTATAAATTTTTTGTACCCATTTTATAGCACATAAATGCATGAAAATATCAAAAAAGGTAAAAATATATTTAAAAATTCACTTGGGCATTGAGTACTCGACATGAGTAAAATTTGGATGACTCGTTGACAAGAGTTGATTGCAGGGTTTTCCTTGTATAGATGATACTGCATCAAAACATTCATCCATTTTTCGTTTGTGGGGACTTTCAAGGGTACAACCAACTGCCATTGTGAAAGGTTGTTGTGGCTTTGCATGTTCATGAACATCTCCTTCATATTCAATCTTGGTCACTTAGTCCAACCCACTCTCTAATTCTGTCCAAAAGATCCACGAGTTGTGCTTTAATGATGAAATGAAACAATCCAATCTTCCGGTGAGTGCATCCTTGCCAATTCTCCTATTGCTTCAAGTAGGCTAGATTTTGGTCGTGTCTATATTCAGGAGACTATGAGAATCCAATAGGTGCTAAAAATATCAAGTTAGGGGATCAGTTTGTGCTCGTGAGCCGGATGATTCAACATGCCCCAATGAAAAGTTTAGATCTCGGACCATGATGATATTTTCCTTATCCATAAATGATGAAGTCATGATTTTATCCTCGAAGCCCACAAGATTTTGTGAGGGTCTATATATATTTATCGGATGATTCAACATGCCCCAATGAAAAGTTTAGATCTCGGACTATCATGATATTTTCCTTATCCATAAATGATGAAGTCATGATTTTATCCTCCAAGCCCAGAAGATTTGGTGAGGGTCTATATATATTTGTCAAGGAGAGTGGGGTATCTAGTTTAATAGATGTGATATATACACCCAATACACCTTCACAACCCCAAATATTTTCAATCTTAATAGTTCTATTATTGAAACCAATGGAACATGCCCTCATCCACCTCTCACATCAAGGGTATTGAAGGTCCAGCCAGGCATAATGAATTTCAGTAAGGAGTTGATGGCAACTCCCTCACCCAATGTCTCTAGTAGGAATAATACGTTGATCCTTTCGGATTTAAAAAGTCTCTTAATTACTAAGTTTTTGTCTCGGCTCCCCAAACCCTTGCAACTGTAACATAGGCACTTCATAGATTTATATTAGTTGCCACCTCAATCCCTTCCTGCGAGATGGCCTTAGATATATAAGATTTCCTACCCTTGGGATCTTCTGAGATTTTGGAGGAGGTTCATCACTAAGGCCAAAGGTATCATGTGGGGGAGGTTCATCACGAGGCCAAAGGTATCATGCAACTTGGAGTGGGAAAGGGATCAAAGATTATATCTATGATGGTAGTTATTGCCCGATGATTTATCCCATTCATTATGTAATGAGAGTCCACCCTCAATTGTGGTAGGATCAATGATGAGATTTGTCTCATGATCAATGGCGAGATATGTCTCATGGGCCATAACAACAAAAAATGGGATGGGACTCAAATTTCATGTAAATATAGCCAAATTCGATACAACAACTCATAAATGGGCATATTCAGAATTAAAAACATGACAAGATACGGGAGGAGAGGATATGAGACTACCCGGATTCTGAAGAGTGTGAGAGGAGTGAGATCTAGTGACCCTTGCAGCTTGAGGCCAAGCATCTGATTGTTGAGGAGTCATTCGATTCTCTCTCTCCTACTGTAGGAGTTCCGTTGATGCATTTTGTGCAGCAGTCATCCAATATCCAATTGTGTATGCCTGCCCATTGTTGTGTGTCTTATAGGGCACCCGATGTGAATAGTTGTGATTGTTAGTTTTTGACAACAAATTAGTTATTTAGTTATATAACGATAGTTAGGCGGTTCTATAACGATATTTAGGCGGTTCTATTCAGTTATGTAAAGATAGATAGGATATAAATATAATGTAATAACACATGAATCGATCAGCAGTGCGGAGTATTAATCCATTCAATAAAATTCATATCTTGGCGTATCTGAACAAGTGTTCATTCTGTTATTTCTTTCATCTGTTCTGTCTCTACTTCTCTGTTTTTCTACAAGTGGTATCAGAGCGTGCGAAAGAGGTTGTGCTGAGCGTGAAGAAGGTTTTTGTGCGTGGTTGACTGCGGGCGTGAAGAAGGCTGCTGTGCGTGAAGAAGGCTGCTGTGCGTGGTTGACTGCGGGCGTGAAGAAGGCTGTTGTGCATGGTGCTGCTACCGGAAAGGCTGTGAGAGCCACCGTGACGCTGTTGTCTGTGAGTTGAAGGCTGGTGTTGTGCGTGGAGAAGGTTGTTGCTGCGAGAACCTGTTCTAAGGAGGAAAAAAACTTCTGTTTTTCCAGTGTGGCTACCAGAACACGCTATTGTCTGTGAGTTGAAGGCTGCTGCTGTGCGTGGAGAAGGCTGTTGCTGCCAGTGTGGCTACCAGAACTTGTTCAAAAAATCCGGGTATTTGTTAAGAATTTTTTTTTGTCTGAGAAATTTTTTAATCAGAAAGCAGTCAAACAAGAACAGTTTTTATTTTGTCCAGAAAGTAGTCAGGCATAAATTTTTTTTTGAACGCTGTGAAAGTGAAGTTCTTTAAATTGAGAATAAAGGAAAAACAAGACATATTTATTTTTTAAGGAAAGGAAAAAAATTTCAGGGTTTTTCTATTTGGAGAAATAAGGAGTTTTTTTTTTCTTTTAAAGGAATATAAAACCCTAGAAAGTTTGAAACCCTAGGAAAGAAAACATGGCGAAGATGTCGAATGCGAAATTTGAGGTGGAGAAATTCACCAGAAAGAGCAATTTTGCTCTTTGGAAACTGAAGGTTAAGGATTTGCTTGTGCAACAAGGGTTGCACAAGGCATTGGATGGGGCGACTAAAAAACCTGCAACCATGACTACTTCAGACTCGGAGGACTTGGATGCCCGAGCTCTCAATACCATCCGGCTATGTTTAGCGGATGAAGTTCTCTTCAACATTGTTGAAGAGACTACAGCGTTAGGATTGGGGGAGAAACTTTAAAATCTCTATATGACAAAATCATTGACCAACAGAATTTATCTGAAAAGACATTTATACAGTCTTCGAATGAAAGAAGGTTCAAATGTTGCAGAACATTTGAATGTTTTTAATACACTAATATGTCAATTAACAGATATGGAAGTCAAAATACAAGAAGAAGATAAAGCCATAACCTTGTTGTGTTCACTGCCTGAATCGTGGGATCACTTCGTAACTTCAATCAGCTTCAGCTCTGCTGATTCTTTGAAGTTTGAATCAGTCATGGGAGCTCTGCTATCTAAAGAAGTACGAAGGAAATCCAACACTGAAACAGCTGCATCAGAATCCATGGTCGCTAGAGGACGCTCAAAGGAAAGAGGAGAAAAACCAAGGGGAACTTCCAGATCGAAATCGAAAGGAAAGAAGTGTAAGGAGAAATGTTGGAACTGCAATAAAGTTGGACACTTGAAGAAGGACTGTTGGAAACGAAAGGCATCTGAAAACCTGAAGAATGAAGTGAATCAGGTCGATTCAGGTATAATAGATGAAGTTTTATCTACTAAAGAATTGTGTATGATAGATGAAACTTCACCTGAATGTAATATCTCTCAGGGTGTAGATAGCTGGCTGTTAGATTCTGGTGCTTCGCATCACGTGTGCCCACATAGAAACTGGTTTACCTCATATGAAAATGTAAACGGTAGTTCTATGTTTATGGGTAACAATATGTCATGTCAGACTGTTGGGATGGGAGATATCAGGATTAAGATGTATGATAACACAGTTAGAACATTAACTAGTGTTAGACATGTACCTGATTTAAAGAAAAAATTGATTTCTTTGGGAGTTTTGGATTCAGATGGATATAAGTTTACAGGTCAGGATGGCGTCTTGAAAGTCTTCAAAGGTGCACTTGTTGTTATGAAGGCAAAAAAGGTCGGAAATCTTTACAGGTTGAAAGGAAGTACTCAGATCGGTGAAGCAGCGGTTGCGTCAGAAGAGGAAGAAGCAGGCACTCGTCTGTGGCATCAACGATTGGGTCATATGAGTGAGAAAGGTCTTCAGATATTGATGAAGCATAAATCTCTTCCAGGTCTGAAATCCTTGAATTTAGATTTCTGTAAACATTGTGTGTATGGAAAACAGTGTAAACAGAAGTTTAAAGTTGGTAAACATAATAGTAAAGATGTTTTAGACTACATTCATTCTGATCTATGGGGACCTTCCCCTGTTATGTCATATGGAGGTGCACTGTATTTTTTAACATTTATTGATGATTACTCCCGGAAAGTTTGGATCTATATGCTAAAAAGGAAAGCTGATGTATTAAATGTCTTTAAACAATTTAAAGTAATGGTAGAGAAAAGAACAGGCAAATCTATTAAATACTTAAGAACTGACAATGGTGGTGAGTTCACTTCAGGTGAATTTGAACAATACTGTAAGGATGAGGGAATTGTTAGACATAAAACTGTTGTTTATACTCCTCAGCAAAATGGTGTTGCTGAGCGTATGAATCAGAATCTTATGGAAAGATCCAGAAGCATGATTAGCAATGCTAACTTGCAAAAGGAGTTGTGGGCAGAAGCAGTATCTACTGCTTGTTATTTAGTTAACAAATCACATTCAGTAGTTATTGATTGTAAAATTCCTGAAGAAGTTTGGACGGGTCAGTCTTGTGACTATTCACATTTGAGAATATTTGGCTGTGATGCTTATTCTCTCATTCCGAAAAATCAACGTTCAAAATTAGATCCAAAAGTCAAAATGTTATGTCTTTATTGGGTGTGACTATGTAGTGAAAGGATATAGGTTGTGGGATCCTACATTGCGAAAAATAGTCGTTAGTAGAGATGTAACATTTGATGAATCCTCTCTTTTAAAATCAATTGTTGAAAGAATTGAACATGAACAGGTGTCGCAAAATCAACGAGTTTAGTTGGAGGCTAGAATTTTCGGTGACAGCGAGAAGGAAGGAGAAACCTCTGGAGAAAAAGGTGCTGAAGACACAAAGGAAGCCGTTGAAGCTTCTGAACCAGTTCAGCAACCAGTTTCTCTAAGAAGGTCTACAAGGGAAAGGAAAATTCCAAAAAGGTATGAAGATTCTGCTTCATCTTTTTCTTTGATTACTAATGACGGGGAACCTTCTTGTTATCAAGAAGCAGTAGATGATACAGATAGCGAAAAATGGAAAGTGGCTATGGAAGAAGAAATGGACTCCTTAGCCAAAAACAATACCTGGGATCTTGTAGAGCTTCCTGAAGGGAGAAGTGTTGTTGGATGCAGATGGGTCTTCAAGCTGAAACGGAAAGTTTATGGAAGTATCGAAAGGTATAAGGCGAGATTGGTAGCAAAAGGGTATTCTCAGGTTGAAGGTATAGACTTTCATGATATTTTTTCTCCAGTTGTAAAACTTGTTTCTATTCGTACTGTATTGGCACTAACTGTGTTGCTTAATCTTGAGTTAGAACAGTTAGATGTTAAAACAAATTTTCTACATGGTGATTTGAACGAAGAGATATATATGGAACAACTGGAAGGTTTTGTACGAGGTCGCAGCAGAAGATTAGTTTGCAAGCTCAGGAAATCACTGTATGGTTTGAGGCAATCTCCCAGACAATGGTACAAGAAGTTTGATTCCTTCATGGTGAGCCAGAACTTTGTAAGAAGTGAGTATGATCATTGTGTATACTTCAAAATTTTCAATGGCATATTCATTATCTTAGCTTTGTATGTTGACGATATGCTTATTGCAAGCAATAACATGGAAGAGATCAACAGGTTAAAGGCTCAACTCTCTAGGACGTTTGATATGAAGGATCTTGGAGCAGCAAAACATATCTTGGGCATGGAGATACATAGAGACAGGAAAAATGGTAAGCTTTGGTTATCACAGCAGAAGTATGTCGAGAAGGTACTTGAAAATTTCTCTATGAACAATGTGAAACCTGTTAATATTCCACTAGCTTCCAATTTGAAGCTTTCTTCGGTTTTAAGTCCTAGAGATGATGAAGAAAAGCAATATATGTCTCATGTACCATATGCAAATGCGGTAGGCAACTTAATGTATGTGATGGTATCTACAAGACCTTACATTTCACATGCAGTTGGAGTTGTCAGCAGGTTCATGGCAAATCCAGGTAAAGAACATTGGCAAGCAATGAAATGGGTGCTTCGATATCTAAGAGGCACAAGTGAACGTTGCATCGTCTTTAATGGTAGTGAAGGATCAGTCTGCAGATATGTAGATGATGACTATGTAGGTGATTTGGACAAAAGAAGATCTACTACAGGTTATGTCTTTACTCTTGCAGGTGGAGCGATTAGTTGGATGTCAAAGCTTCAAGAAACAATTGCGTTGTCCACTACGGAAACCGAATATATAGCTGCCTCAGATGCCAGTAAAGAAACAATTTGGTTAAAGGGTCTGCTAGATGAAATTGGAAGAAAGCAGGAGAAAGTGGATGTACTTTGTGATAGTCAAAGTGCTATTCACTTGGCTACAAATCCAGCCTACCACGGCAGAACCAAGCACATTGATGTAAGGTATCATTTTCTGAGACATGTGATCGATGGCGGAAAAGTAGCTCTTAAAAAGGTCCATACACGAGAGAATTGTGCATACATATTCACAAAGCCAGTAACAGTAGAGAAGCTGCAGTGGTGATTAGCTTCTCTTGGCTTGTAGAAAAGATGATGAAGGGCATGGACAAGAGATTAGGAAATTGTTGTCAAGGTGGAGTTTGTTAGTATTGACAACAATTAATAAAGTTTTTATGTAATTTTTATTAGGTGGTTGCATACCGAATAATCGGTTAGTTGGTTACGGTTATGTAATGAATAGATAGGCATAATATAAAACAATGTAATACACATGAATAAATATAAGCGCGGAGAATCATCCATTCATTCAGTTCAAAATAATTTTTCATATCTTGGCGATTGTTTCTTTCATCGTTTTTATCTGTCTTTAATCAACAGGATTCCTACTATGTCAAGCATCATTGTATGCATTAATGAATTCTGTATAAAGTTTTTCACTATAGTTACAAGGAAAATACAAATTTCAACATTTCACTAAAGGTTTCGTGAATGTTACTTTTGTGAACTCTCAAACATTGGCTATTACGAAATATAAAACAAAACCACAACATAAATTGAATAAAATTTTAATTATTGCCGTTAAATTTCAGATGCGAAAGATCCAAAGAAAATATACCAAAACCTCTTCACAAGTTTCATCATTTTAAAACAATCTTGTCATACATAAAGTAGAGATGAAAATTTGTTTATACTCTAAATCAATGTTCTTCTATATATGAATACATTCATGAAATCATTTTCTACATTTATGATGACTAATAAGCAATAAAATACCACTCTTAATCGAGAAGTTCCTCTCTCAAAATTAATTTGTTATTTAAATCTTAATTATTATTTGGAATATCAAATAACCAATCATCAATTAATAAATGTATATAAGTAATTTTGGAATTTTGATTTTAACACATCCAAATTTGAAATTATTCCATTTATCATATTTATTGAACTTTAATAAGTAATCAAAATTTATGATCATGTCACCTTCTTTAATGATCATAACGAAACAATATAATGCAAATATGATGAAAACATATTTGGTCATATAACATGGTTATATAATTGTCCATTTAACATGGCTATGTTTCTGGATGAAAATGCTTTGATACAGAATGTTTATTCTATTTTGATTGCGCTTTTAAAGTAATGCCATTTGTGTGATGGTTTCAAGTAAATATTATTGAATTGTTATGAGTTTTTCTAGTTTTATTTTTTTTAAATCTAGTAAAAATTTAATTTGTAATCACAAGTTTCATGGTTAACTATTGGACAATGGAAATGTCCTAAAGGTGATGATACAGTAGAAAAAACTAGTTTAAATAACACAAATCAAGATTTCACCTTAAACTTTTCCACCCGATTCTGCACCAAAAATTTCAACAAATAACACCAAAAACAATTCCTTTATACAAAATATGTCATTACCTTTTTTCCTTGTTTTTTTTTATAGAGATCTCGTCACTATTTTAATTTAAATAGTATTTATTACAAACATTTTTCATCCTTTAAGCCTAAGTTATTTTTAAATTTAATTAAATGATTTAGTATTTTCTTTAACATTGCGGTTAAGCGTATCAATCAACATTCATAGTGTTAATCATGATGAAGAATGTAGTTGGGGCTCCATTGTTATACAAAAAATTTGAAATGGGCGCAGAAGGGACCGCTCTTTTAAGATTACATACAAACGTTCACGTCAATGGAGGTGGAGACTGCAATTGGGTTTCTGAGAGTTAAAACGGGCGCCGAGGGAATCACTCTTTTTAATGGGATAAACAAACGACCACGTCAACGGAGGTGGAAATGGCAGTTGTGTTGACGCGGCTTGGAGGAATGCAGTTACCAGAAGGCGAACGGAAAAGGGTCGAAATCGTTGGTCCGACAACATACGCCAGTTTGTTCTTTTTGGACAATTTTTTTTCCTTTCAGGATAATACGATACTTATTGGAAAACTGGCTATGGTAAAAGAAAAATTGGTATTTGGCATCCCCTACAAGATTAAATTTGAAGGCCATATGTGTTATCAACATAATTGGATTTAATTGGAAAAACATTAACTCAATTAAAAATTACAATATGTAGATTGGAAAACTAGTTATCGTCAAAAGAAAATAAGAAGGTATTTGGATTTACGACAGTATGTGTTATAAACTCAATTGGATTTACTTGAAGACTATTACCTCAACTAAAAATTATAGAATTTAGGGTTTTGAACTTTGGAAAACTTAGGTATCGCTGGTTAAAAAACATGCATTACAATGTATCTTAGTGCGTTAGTTCAAGTGCTATGTACTATAATATAATTTAGTGGGTTAGTTCACGTGAGTAAGGAAATATCTTATGTTAGTTAGTATCGCAGGTTAAAAAACATGCATTACAATGTATCTTAGTGCGTTAGTTCAAGTGCTATGTACTATAATATAATTTAGTGGGTTAATTCACGTGAGTAAGGAAATGTCTTATGTTAGTTATTTTTAATGTAAGCTTTATTTGATGCCTTGGTTGGGTTAGGCAGGTAACAAATAGGAAAGGGCTAACAATGAGGAGCATTCAAGAAATGAAATGGTGTGCATGTCTTTTCCTTGTTAATTTTTTCTTGATAAAATGAATAGGAAAGTGCTAACAATAAGGAGCATTCCAGAAATGAAATGGTGTGCATGTCTTTTTCTTGTTAACTTTTTATTGATAAAATGTTTGAGGTGCTTATTATGTTACCCATTATTATGTGCATTAATGAATTTTGTATATATTCTTATATTTTAATAGTTAAAATCAAATTACAAATTGAAATTTCTTGAATCTTAATTTCAATTCCGTTAATTGTATAATCATGATGATAAAATGAATTTCCTTCTATCAAAAGAGTTGGCAGGTGCTTCGACATTATTGTCAATCATGACGATGAAAGGAGTTGGCGGTCCACTGGAACACAAAAATTTGAAATGTGCGCGGAGATGGGACCACTCTTTTAACGGTATATACAAACACGTCCACGTCAACTATAGTGGAGACGGCAGTTGGGTTACAAAGATTTGAAACGGGCGTGGAGGGAACCGCTCTTTTTAACTGCATATAGAAACATCCACATCAATGGAGATGGATTTGGATTTGTGTTGAGGGCAATTGGAGGAATGGAAACGGTCCAAAATTACTAAATTAAAAATTACAAAATTTATTGTTTCACATGGTTGAAGATTTCCTGTCACCTCTATGGAATTCTCACCACTAAATTACAAGCACTGTATTAACATTAAATTATTTCGATTAATCAATTATCAAAGGATATTTTACGATCCCATTATATGAATAGATTCAATTTTCGATTAATGAATTATCAAAAGATATTTTACAATCCCATATAAACATTAAAACATTCTATTCAAATTTCGATTCATGAATTACCAAAAGATATTTTACAATCTCATATAAACGTTAAAACATTCCATTCAAATTTCGATCGATTAATTATAAATAAATATTTTACAATCCCATATAACCGTTAAAACATGGGATTCAATTTTCGATTAATCAATTATTAAAAGATATTTTACAATTCAATTTTCGATTAATGAATTCTCAAAAGATATTTTACAATCCCATATAAACGTTAAAACATTCTATTCAAATGTGGATGAATCAATTATCAAAAGATTTTTCACAATCCCTTATAAACTTTAAAACATTTCGATTAATTAATTGTGAAAAGATATTTTACAATCCCATATATCTCTTAAAACAATCGATTCAATTTTAGATGAAAAGATATTTTACAATTCAATTTTTGATTAATCAATTGTCAAAAGAGATTTTACAATCGCTATCCATGCTGATAGACAAAAACATACGAAGTCTCAAACTCTCTGTATTTTTGTTTTGGCAAAATACAAACACCGTAGTCGTGGCCGTGTGTTTAAACCCCAAGGGGGTGATGTTGACTACTTGGATTTCTTATCGTCATGTAAGATTCCTGATTTTATGTCAAAATCCATATGAATCAGTCAACGTTAGTCACCATTTCTGTAGGTTACCTCGTCTGGGACTACCGGAATGTCCAAACGTATGGCCCTCTTTACCCAAATCCTAAAATGAAAGGCCTCTCGGCATCGTCAGTGGAAAATTTTGCGGGTCATACATCTTCTCAAATTGCACTATATTTTTATATTTTTAATTAAACTCATTTAATTTTTTTCATTTATTTGAATTATTATAATTTCTATTTTTTTCACTTATTATAATGCAAAATATTATAATTTATAACTAGTAATTGTATCAGATGTTGCAAAGGAAACGCCGTAAGGCATAATTCAAGACAAATCATCACATGTAAAAAATCATTGAAGATAAAGATTAGTAAACAAGATGTCATTAAAGAATCATCACATGTAAAAGATCATTGAAGATAAAGATTAGTAAACGAGGTATCATTTAAATGTAGAAAATGAATGATTTACATTATAAAATATATTTTCCCCTCGCCTAATAGGCTCCTCTTCTAATTTTATCATCTTTTCTTTTCACCATTCCTCAGTTATCTAAAAAAGAAATCATTGTTTGGTCTTAGGTTCATCCTACAACCCTAAGTTGTTGAAATCATAGCATTGGCGTTAATACAACTAAATGAATACAAATAAATGACAATGAGAGTTAATATATGCGACCACTTACATACACTATTGTTTATGATGTAAATAATTACCATTCCATGGTGACTTCTCTATGTAAATACATTGTCTAGTGGATAATTCCTCTTCAAGGTCTTCTTTTTCTTTGCTATAATGGGGATCTTTCCTTTTAAGTATGGTGGATTTTCCTGCCAAAATTTTCTCCTCTTAAGCAATACCCAAATCAATGTAATGTTATGCCTTGTGTCACGATTAGTCTTACAGTTAGGACTACCTAACACTCTATAATGCTTCTTAATTAAATTGGTACTCCTATCATTGAAGGGGGGCAATGAGAAATTAGTTTTTACCTTTATTCCATGAGTGCTCTAGTTGCAATATCATATGCCCAAATCAAACCATAGTAATACATACCCAAATTTAAGTCTTCATATAATTTTCTTCTCCCTGTTATGACCAAATCAAGCTCAATCAAATCATTTATTCTTTATTCCTATTAGCATTGCTCAAATAAATTATCTACTTAGTAGTGTTTAATATATTTTCACAAGAATTTACAAAGGGATTGGCGGAGATATTAATATGGTCACATTCATTGATTCAATGTTGTGTTTCTAATTAATATAACATAACAATTATCATATGCCATTATTATTATAGACAGAATTAAATCAAATATTATTTCATTGGATAGCAATAATACAAAATTAACACATTTATAACACAAAGTAAGACAACCCCCAACGACATTAAATCTTACATTGGCCATTTAGGAAAAGAACAAAGATAGACACAAACTATCATGCCTTGTTACACAATAATAGTAATACAACCCCCAACGACATTAAATATTACCTTGGCCATTTAGGAAAAGAACAAAAATAGACACAAAATATCATGCCTTGTTACACTATCACAGTAGTGCTAGTATAGGAAGAAATTCAAGAATATGTTACATAACACTACAAAAATGAACACCCTTAGTTTTATTCCAGTTTAAAAGAGGTTGGTTTTATATTTGTTTAATCATAAAAATTAATATCAAAAGTCTAAGTAATATTTGTCCATTTTTCCATATTGTTTTATTTGAATAATTAATATTGATATTTTTAAAAAAATTATAAATAGAAAATTATTTTATATATTTAATTACTTTATGATATTAAAAAAAAATTAAAAAAAAAATGAATTGGTGTTCTTAGTTTCACTATTCATGGTATCAAAATTTCTAACTAAGAAAGAGGTAAGTTTTATGGTAAGAGCCTAATTATGTTCATGGCAACATCCTAATTGGATTGGTTTTGCATGGTGATTTCTTAATTAGATTGAGTAGGATATTGTAGCGAGTTTGATCTAAATTTTTTAAATCAAGCTTTTGATAATTGTTCATACGTATCATTCTTTTTCTTATCTTTATTTTTTATTTAGTTCATTTTGAAACCATAATTGTATGAAATTTATTAGTGAAAAGAAGGCATCCTTTTTTCATTGCTTGCAATTTCTAGTTCTCAACAATTTCAAACTCTCAACTTCTTACCACTTTTATATCCAATATTAAAACTATGCCACTAGTTAGAACTATTCTAATCAATATAAAAATGCTACTTACTGTAGTATCTGTAATAATTAGATGAATGATTAACATGATATGAGACCAAATGCCAAATTTGGTAGATGAAGGCAATGTATTGTGCATGGGACAAATCTCATACTCAGACAAACAATACATGATAGATTATGAAGGTAATGTTCTATGCACCATATTGAGACAAACTATACATGATAGAAAAATATGTTCACATTTTCTTCATATAGTTTGTTAGCTAATTTATCAAATTATGTTTACCTAATTAATAACCATCTGACCAATTTTGATTCCAAATGTTGTAGTATTTATTTACTCATAGAATATTTGCACAGTAAAATTGTGGGTCACACATGAATTGAACAATATGCCTATATAAAATGACATTGGTCCAGAAAATATGACTTAGTGAGGCCCAATGTATGTCTATAATAAGATATGATTACTTGAAAAAGAAAAAACACTGCATTACTGTTTTCATATAAGGATAAAATTTCGTTCTTCTAACATTTTCTTTTAATTACCATATTATTAAAAATACAAGTGGTCCAACGTACAATCGGAGATCCAAATTCCATATGCCTGAATAGCCTCATTTTCCTCACACTCTTATAACGCGAACATTGCAAATCCTTCAAGCTTTGTTTCCCAACCTCTGGAAATCCATGGTGCAGCAACTCAGCAAGGAAGAGGACTCCTCTTTCTTATACACACTCATATAATGGAAACACTGCAAATCCTTCAAGTTTCGTTTCCCAACCTCTGGAAATTCATGGCGTAGCAACCCAACAAGGAAGAGGAGCTTCGAACCTGCTCCCTCGGCCCATCAAATGCAGGGAAATTCCCATACAGATCTTGGAAATGGATAGAAAAAGGTATTGGTGAGTACACTAAACTGGATATGTGGTTAAAAAAATTAAATCTAAATATCTAGATAACATGGATCATGAATGAATGAAGCAGAAGGCAATATCACAAGAAGAAATAGTCATCATTCAGTTTGGGGCAGGCGATGAGAGAAACATATAGTCTAAGGCGATCTTCTTTACAGGAAAAAGAATAAGTTTTGGTGAGTGATCTTCACAGCCAAACAAGGAGAGGGCAGCGAGAGAGGAGGCAGTGGCAACTGACCTCACTTTGTAGCATCGACATCCAAGTTGGATGGAAATGGTCGCCCATGTCCTCCACCCGAGATAGTAATACCTCGTTGTTCCCTTCAGGTTCTAGCTGAGAAACATGTACTCGAAGTGTTGCATGAGTGTTCTTAAATAAATCATAATACTTCCGGGAGAAATTGAGAAGAAGAATTATATTGTGGGGTGTGGAGCAAGGAGAAAATGTGGCAAGAAATATAAATGATATCAGATGGTATTGAGAGAAGAGAAAGTAGAAATTGAGGGATATGAGATTTTCATATCTTTTGATAAATGCTCATTTGTATCTTTCTGTTTTGCTGTTAACCATGGTGGCCCTTTCTCTAATTAACCTAGCAATTAACTGCATAACACAAAGTATTGTTCGACAGCACTAGAGATGACAATAATCCAAAGGATGGTATTAGTTTAATCGTCCAACAAAATGATCCAAACATGTTTTTAATATAATAATAAGTCATGAAAATAGAAATAATACAAAAAAGAAAAAAATAAAAAAATGATAAACAAAAATAAAATAAAACTAAAAACAAAAAATTAGTAAGTAATAGAAATGGAAATTACTAAACAACCAATAATAAGACCTCAACCAATCACCTTATAAATAAATAAATTTAAATAATAATAAAAATCTTAATCTCAGACAAACAACATTTGATAGATTGCCAAGTGCTGAGAGTGATCAAATCGTTTTAAAGTGCATTTAAGAGATTTGATCCCTCTGGGTGATCCAGACTGATCTATTTAAAAGTGTATATACTCCATTGTAAATTTTGTTGTGGAGAAAGAATATAGATTAATCATATGCATTGTGTTGACTAATCATGAGTGAGAAGGTAGACAAAGGAAGCAATTTAGTAGGATGAACATGAGTAGAGGTTTAAATATAGATTAATCATATGCATTGTGTTGACTAATGATGAGTGAGAAGGTAGACAAAAGAAGAAATTTAGTAGGATGAACATGAGTAGAAGTATACAATTCCAAACAAGACTATAACAATAAATATCTAAGTTTGCTAGATGGCCATAAGAAAGCAGTTAGCCATATAAATACTTTCATTTCTTTATTTTTATATATATTTTTAATATTTAAATTTATTTGAAACCTAATAGATAACAGCATTTTGATTTTAATAGTTATTGGATCATTACTCTTTCAAAAGAATTTGAAAATTATTGAAATTTTTCATTATGTTTGCATCTTTATTATAACTATGACTTTACATTTTCTTTAATATGTCACATTTTCATTAATAATATTTTGATTTTTTTTTCTTTTATGTATGATATTATCTTATAACATAAATTGTACCTTCTAGTCTATATTGATTTTCAATAAAAATAAATTGTTGGGAAAAGAAAAAACAAGTTGTAGTTTATTTAAAAAAAAAAAATGGAAAAGTTGTAGTTTTTTTTCTTGTTAGAAGAAATAAAAATATGTAACGATGTTTATTTATTTTTAATGTTGATAGTTCTACTTTTTATTTATGAGTGTCAAATTCTTGTAGAATTGAGGCTTCTGTGATTAGTCATGTTTATAAGAAGAGCTTCAGCGTAAATCACATGAAAATGACATTTGTCGACGCGTTTCGAATTCTATTAATCATTGTCATTACATTTTAGTATTATGAAATGCGTCATCAATTTAGTTGTTTCTTCCTTTTTTTTAGTTATTTTAATTTATTTAAGTTAATATTACAAAGAGCACATACTATTAAACAAATCACTAGTTAAAAAATCACAAGAAATCTAATAAAATTAATAAATTAGAACTATAGTGTCTAATTAGATTGTAGAATTCCAATTCCCTACAAAATTTTGAAAACTTCAGATTTTAAAATATTAATATTAGATTGAAAAGATAATCTCGTGACCTCATCACTAGTATCACTTTGAATAATTTTTTTTTATAACCATTATCTCATTCTACTTTTACTCCCATTTATATATAGTACTCTATGCCTATCTCTATACATGTATCATAGCCTCACTTTAAGGTTGGGTGAAGGACATAGCTTAAACAAAAAAAATTAGTAAGTAGCGAAGTAACATCATTATTTCAATATAATAATAAAAGGATTGCAGCTAAATGGAAAAATTCCTTCTTGATATTTTTTGTTTTACTTTTATCACACGACTGTCAATGTTGGATGTGGTCAATGCCTATTTTTAACGACTTTCAGATTACTAATCAGTAAGCAAATCACTTGTTACTGAAATATCATTACAATGATGCAATGATTTCATTATGCAAATAAAAAGTGAATAGGAAAGACATTAAATCATATAATATCAATAATAATATATTAGAGTAATCATAGTTGAAATTCTAAATTTTAAAATAAAATAACATGATTCATTTTGAAGAGTGAGTGAGTAACTGATATCATTTGAGTAACATGTTCGATAGCGCTATCTTATTATTGGGTGGAACTAAACCAATCAACTAGAGTGGCAAAAAATTAATAACCATTTAACCAATTTTGTTCCCAAATCTTGTAACATTTATTTACTCAGAATATTTGCACAGTAAAATCGTGTTTCCAAATGTTGTAATATTTATTTACATGGAATATTTAGATAAAAACAATGAAGCTTGAATTAATCAGAAGGAGTTGCGGCTCACAGGTGTGTACATCACCTGGAGACTGCTCTCATACAAGGAGGAGACTCTCTCTCTCTCGTTCACTCAATACATTACAATGAATGAATATTACATATTAAATACATGACTAAAAAGTAGGTAGTTGAAACTATCCTCCTAAATTCTAGGAACAACTCCTAAAGTAAGAAGTTAATGTTACGACCACATAACCATTTCTTCATTATTTCTAACTCCCCCCCTTAATGAAGAAAGGGTTATTGTGCACACCTAACATCCCTCTAAGTAATTCAAACTTTATTCCCCTAGAGGCTTAGTAAAGATGTCAGCTAAATTATCACAGGTATTACAATAATCAACACAAATTTCCTTAAACTGTATCTTTTCCCATACAAAGTGAAACTTAGTATCAATGTGTTTAGTATTCTTATGGAAAACTAGATTGTATGCAAGCTTTATTGTGCTTTGATTGTCTGTTTTGATGCTGGTTGTTGCTTTTTGTCCTTTGCCTGCATCACTAAGCAATATCCTCAACCAAATAGCTTCGCATGTAGCTGCACACAACGCCTGGTACTCTGCTTCACATGATGATAACGCTACAATACTTTGCTTTTTGCTGCACCATGAAATAACCCCGGATCCGATGCTGAATGCATAACCTGTGATGGATCTACGATCGTCCAGGTTACTTGCCCAATCAGAATCAGAATAACCTGCTAAAGTAACATCAGAACTGTTAGTGTATAAAATACCATAATTACAAGTACCACTAAGGTATCTCAACACAAATTTCGCTGCATTCCAGTGACTGTCAAGTGGTCTGGACATAAACTGGCTCAGCACACTAACAGAGTATGCCAGATCAGGCCTAGTTGTCGTAAGATAGATCAAACTTCCCACTAGCTGTCTATACAAAGTGGCATCCACCTGTTTTGTGCCATCATCACTGCTTAGCTTGAGATTCTGTTGCAATGGTGTTGCTGTTGTTTTACACTGTTCCATTCTGAATCTTTCCAACAGGTTTCTAGCATACTTTCCTTGAGTTAGAAAAGTTTGACCAGAATCTTTCCACACTTCTAGTCCTAGGCAATAATGA